>JBCAUF010000072.1:10417877-10430767 GCA_038406115.1 Haemulon aurolineatum | reverse complement strand
AGTAAAGGCGGTCGCGGAGAGGCGCTACTTACAAAGTGCAAGAAGCAGCGGCCGATTTCGTGGTGAGCGTGAGGGTCAGGCTGCAGCAGCTCCTCCACCATGGACAAGAAGTCTCTGTGAACGGCCAGAATCTCCTCGATGTTGGAGAATAAAATCTGAGAGAGCAATGTGACACAAAGACACAGGATTGTCAAATAAAAGTTTATGTTTGTTCTTGGTAATATTTGCCAGCTGTTTTTTTTTTTTTATTCCTCCAGTGATGTTTCTATGATTGCCTAAATCAATACTTTGGCATATGCTGCTTTTTTGTGGCCGGCGGCGCTAGGCGAAGGAATTTATGAGGCCGCAGAAGAAAGAATGAGGTTTCTTTGTAATGGGCATCCTGGCTTGAGACATCTTTGATATTCGAATTTCAAACATTATTAGAGATTTTTCATCAAAGAAGCTGATTTTTGGAGATCCGCTGTGTGGAAACTCTGCCTTCATGTGGTGTTGACTTCTGCCCCCTTTTATGTCATTTTTGTGGTGATTTTAAAGGACAAAACAATACGCTGACTCGGGATGAAGAAAGAAGCTGGTGGAATAAAATCAAAGCATGAAAACCAGACGAGTCTTTTATGGGTGTTGCGAGGCAAAAATAATCTTTAGTGATACTGAGCGCGGCCAAGAATCTGCTGAAATGTCATCAATGCGTTTCCGCTCCAGAGGACTGCTTGGTGACATCACAGCCTGCCACTGCCCAGCCCCGTAATGACCCACGTTATCCGAACCCCTCGCCGTACAGCATGTTCCCAAACAACACATAGCATGGATGGACATATTTCCAAAACACGGGACGTGCAGTAAATATCCACTGAATGTGTATTTACCTTCAAAAGTAAGCAAGCTCACTGCAACAGACACACTCCCACTGTGAGAGAGCATCCTTTATTATCCTCCAGCCGGAATCATTTATAAATAGATTATATTTACAGCTGCTTCCTGGATCGCCCACTACTTCTTTCTCTATTCAGAACTTTAAGCTATTTTAGGTTGAAAGAGCACCCAAAACAACGGGCCCACTTTATTTAGTTTCCAATGTAATTTCCGGCCTTTTCATGGATCAGGTTACCGTATGAAAATGAGGCCTGTGCGCAGACTGAGCAAAAAGTCAATTGCCCTCAATATTTTTCCAAGTCGAATTATGCAGTCCCATACCTCACAGATTGACCCTCACCTTAACAGTTTCCTCTGTGATGTTCTTGTCAAGTTTGGTGGCTGCATACTGGTCGAGACGATGTAGGAACACCTGAAGCAGAGCAGAAAAGGGAAAAAGCAACAGTTAACACATTTGAACTGGCCCCCGGGGTTAAATTACGTTTTGGCGTCTCGATCGCTTGTACCTTTAACTGGACAAATAGAAGACTGGATTTGAGGCTTTGTGTGCAGCTGCAACACTTGGCTGCCAGGGCAAATTGCTAACCATCACAATTGACACCTGATACACGCGAAACTCAATCTTTGCGGCGGGTGGAAAAAAAACAAAAAAAACATAATAATTGCAGCGCATGGTATTTCAAAGGCGTTGGTAAGTGGCTGGGAGTTGGAGAGGGCCAACGGTGTGTGAATTGAGATGGATGGGAAGTGCTCTTACTTTCTCCGGTCCCCGAGGACGACGGTTCCCAGGCTGCTTCACTGCACAAGCGCTCGACAACCCATTTAATGCTTCAGGGCGCTTTGTGAGAATGGCAAATTAAGAAGGTGTGCTCTGAATGTATTCTTAAAATGTGACTAAGGAAGAATTAGTCACTTTCTGAACTTCGCCTGAGGGAGAGGTTTTCAAAAAACGAAGGCATCCATCAACAGGCACCAGACAAGGATCTTTATGTTCACGTGTGCAACGCGGGGCAGAGAGGAATCAGTCAAAAGCTGCACAGAAAACAAATTGACGGCATCACACTTTGATTTTGATTGATGTCTGTAATATGCTTCACTCGGGGGAAGCTGTGATGAAATGCAAAGCGAGGCTTAAAAGGCAAAACTTTTCCTAAAATCTGATGTACCCGAGAAATTGCATTCAATTGCTCTGACAACAACAATGTCCCCGATGTTCATATTGCTGTCAAATTTGAATGAGAGCAAGTTAAGCATCAGGGGAAAAAATTGTCCTTGGCATAACATCACAAAAAAAAAGAAGAAAAACACTTGGGTGGGTTTTTTTTCTAAACGTTTGTTTTCATTTCCCATGTCGCACAACTAACTTCATTTATCCCTAAAATGGCATAAAAGGCAGCGACTCAAGCAGGATAAAAGCACAGATGAGATCTCTAAGTAGAATAAAGCATGTACTCAGATTTTGTTATGCCAAAACCTGTCTGCTGAAACCCTGTGGTAAGATTCATGACACTGGAGATAAATTAACCGGAGAAAAGTGAGGTTACTTTAACCAACAGTGTCACTCCGTCCGTCAACCACTTAGAAAACAGAACTCCCAGAATGCAGCAGGGCTGTCACAACTCAAATCCTGACTTAATCAGTGGCCTGTCACTGATCACACCAATCCTACTCGCACACAAAACCATCGCAACATGACAGACAACACAATGGGCGCAGAGGCGGAGCTACAGTACAACACATTCTTGGCACTTCGGCAGCACAAAGCTTCAGTTCACGGTGCGGCGTGACACACACCGACAGCAGTGGCTCCACAAAAAACACGTCAAACTGCATGCATGAAAAAGTCTGGGAGATGCGTACAGTCAGCGTGAGCGCCGAAAGACGTTACATCTGTCTTTGCAGTTGACCCTAACCACGGGCATCCCTTTACCGCCCCACTGAGGGCCGTAATGCCATCTGTCGCCCGGTGCAGCCGCACAGCAGGCACTCTGACCTGAGCGAGCGCACATAATACAACCACAAAGCATGTAAACAGCTTACTTTAATGAGCAGACAAGCCAAGAATCATTCCTTGACACCGAGATCTAAGCGAGCGGTTGCGGCGACTGTAAGCTTATTGAAAAGTTTCTCTTGATTAATTGTGAGCAGATGGAAGAGGTGGTTTGGCTAACTCGGCCGTAAAATCTCCATTTCGAGCTAATCACAAAGGCAATGCCCTGTTGAAAAACACACTGACATGAAAAAATAACTGAAATCATCCTAATCACACTGTGTTGACGTCAAGCCACACTTCAAAAGGCGCTGCATAAGTGAACGCTCGAATCTGGGCTTGTGGTTGGAAAAGAGAAACGGGGTGGTGGGGGGGGGGGCTTAAATAATCAGCCTCTTTGTTGTAGGCCAACTCCTCGCTGATTACCATTCTGTAGCTGCCTTGCCTCGCAACTCTGCCACTCACAGGCATTAGCATCTGATTAGCAAGTCTAATATGTACAAACACGGAGCAGACTTCGACAGGCCCTCGCGAGGGCCTGACACGGCCTACAGTACAGGACCTTAGCCGAGCGAAAGCAGCGCCAATTTGCATTAAAAACCGTGCTTCCTATCATTGATGTGTGACATCAAACATGGGCTCATTAGGGAGTCTATCACTTCAGTTTTAGTAATGAAGAGTCTATTCAGCAGGAAATAATCACTATATCTGCAAAGCGCTAATTGTGCTGTACATCCACAGCTATTGGGGGATTCACTGAGGAGCCACACTGCAGATGCTTATCAGGAGTAAACAACGCACGGAAAAACAACACATGGCACAAATGGAGCGCAGGAACACTAAATCTGATTGGATGGATGGAGATAATAAATTGTGTTATTGCCCCGAAAGATAAGAAAGTGTTTTTGTCGCACAGAAGTGATGGTGTAAAATTGAAAACATCTTTCATGCAGCTCTCGAGATGAGCGCACCGCACAGGCGAACACAGACTTGGGGCCACACAAGAGTCTGAGCAAGTCATCCGCGACGCTGCTCATGCTGTTCCTAGAATCGTGGACGGTTCAGCCGTGATTTGTGGAAACGAACATGTCTCTTCCGAAGAGATCCGCCAAGAGTGCCTTGTTGATGTCGTAAAGAGACTAATCCTGGAAAGGCTCCATGGACAGTGAATGGGGAAGCTGACTGACTGGCTGGATTTATGGACACAATAACAGTACCCAGGGTGACTGTGAATACAAGACCGTTTCCAGGTTTGTACAGCACCTGACAGGGCTGCAGTACATAAATGCACAGCTCGTTTGCAAACGTCCAAACGCATTGTATTTAAATCTAGCATTGTGTGAGTCATCCAGACCCAGTATTGTAATTCAGTTTCAGTGGAGCACGTCCAGGAGTTGTCTCTTGATTGCATCAGAGAGCGGAGCATCTGTTCTCCGGTTTAAAGCTTTGGGTGCAAGAGAGAATTGACTGTTGTGTCTATGATGATAATAATTACTAACTAGAAACAAATTAAATTTGCAGCTTCAAACGCAAGGAGGAAGTGTTGCTGAAGGACTGCTGAATACTCAGCGCAGACGCTCAGAGTCCATTTGCGAGAAACACATTTCCACCAGGGTCCACCATGGTTTCTGTCTTTGTCCTCACGCTCGGTAACGACCAATTGAATTCCAGAGGGACACATTTTGTTCCCCGGGACTGGATGTGCTTTCTAGCAGGAATCCAACATGTCTGGGCCTCCGCTGAATCACAAGCAGACTTTGCAGTTGCATTGTAAAGCTCAATAGGAGCTGTTGGTGATCCACGTCACGCTTTCTGCGACCAGGGACGGACAGACACTTTGAATTGAGGAGAAAAAAACTGAACTTTTTCGCTGCAAGAATGTCGGTTTATGAATATTCTTTGAGGTTTTATCATTGGGCATATTTCTAAGATAAGCTTCTCTTGTTTTTCCCCGAGCAAGATACTTGGAAAAAAAAGGGCGAGGTAAAAGCAATGGGCTCGGAAGACAAAGAGGATAAAAGGCTTGGACAAAGGCAGCGGTTTTCTTGGTGTTCTCTCCAAGGAAAGTTCGACTCATCTCCAACATGGCATCCACTCGCCCTCACAAAAACACACCAAGACACACACACATCACTCATTTGAAAGCGTGTGAGTAACCTCACTTTTTTTGGCAGGAGAATTAAGCAGCGGCTGCACTTTTCTCCATTAGACATTTTCCTCTCCACTTGTTGGACGTACAGTTCTTGTTTTCAATCCTTAATCCTGTGTCAACAAGGAGAAAAAAAAAGTAATTTTGTTCCCCGAGGCCCAGGTATAATCACCTGGATTGCCACTCTGATGGCTGAGTGGGGACTACACATTAAAACCCCATTAAAGTTTTCATTATTCCACCGAGCAGATGGGTGTGATGAATAGATTGGTCCAATCACTGCATGTGGCCCTATCTGCCATTAATCAACGCAGGCTCACATGCTGTGGGCAACAAAGGTGTGGTAGTGGAAAGCATGGCTGATGCAGTAATGCTCAAACTCGAGGGAAAAAAAAAACGTGATAACAACCTGACCCTTAATGTCACACTAAAATTGAAATCAGGAGGATGAAATCAGGCTCCGTGAGCAGACGTAAGCATGGCCTGCTTATTACAAGTGAGCAGTTGCTCTGACAGTGTGGGGGACTGCCTCAATCTAACATGAGTGACAGCTCGCTCAATAACTGCAGTTTGCTGAAATGTGTTTTTTTTTCTTTTTTTTTTTTGGCTCAGAGGAGTCGGGTAGTTGTAAATTACACCCAGCATCCTCTGGACTTTGATAGGAGAGGAAAGGAAGAGCGGTAAGTGACTGGCTGGAGGGCTGTTTCCATACTGACAGAGCGTGTGCTCAGCCAACCTAGTTCATGACACTTTGTGAATGGACATTATGCAATGGACCCCCGCTCCCCTCGGCGTCTCTCCACCAGATTGGTAAGATACAATCGGCGGAAGACTAGTAGCCACTCCCCCTGTATATGTTGATCTCCGTCTCAATGAAACTGATGAGTCACAGCAGAGGAGTTTAACAAAAACAGAGGCCATTTTGCCTCCTCAAGCATGTAAACTAACAATTACATAACGAGAAGACAATGATGGACATTCTTGCACTTAAAAATAAAGTGTGTGTACAGTATATCTGCCAGGCACGAGTATGTGCTTGTGTCGGAATAAATAAATATATGAAAATTGCTCCAGCGAAATGTAAAGTGAGTGGACAAGGGAATGGAGAAAGTGCAAAAGGGAGAAAAAGCATGTCGTTTATCACGGCACAGAGCCACACACCCGGCAGAGTGGGCTGTGATGGGAATACAAATCCCACCCGGAGAGGAAAAGAGCACTAAACAGATCCAAAAGAGCAAAATGATGCAGCAAATTGCTATGATAAAAAAAAACCAAAAAACAGAAAAACCCAACAGATCGGTTTCTAGCTGCTCCCATGCTACAGAAATTAGTTTGAATCGAGTACAAAGCTCGCCGCAAACATCTGCTAATGCATTCGAGTTAAGACCACTGGAGGAGTGGGCAGGGACACGGGGCCCGTTTGATGTATTACGTATTTCAGGTCCCTGCGGATCGATTGGTTCGACTGTAGAACACCATGCTCTCCCTGAAATTAAAAGTACTGAAGCAGATACATTAAAAAGTAAAAAAGAAAAGCAAAATAGTGCCGCCGTCAGCATAAATTTTAAAACTGCTTCTGCTACCAAAGTTCGACTGCTTTTGCTCTGATGTGGGATCTAACAATGGAAAGAAGAAAAAAAAAAAAGGTCCAATCTGAGTTCGTTGGCACTGGTCACCAGTATAAACTCTGGAAGAATGAATAGGCCTTTCTCAGAGTCTATTGGACATACTACCTCTTTTGTCCTCGGATGATTCACTGCTTTGTTGTCACGACTAGAGAGCTGGCAAACAAACACGCATAAACTCTCTGTGTATACAAGAATTTGTCTTTTTTTCTGTTATATCGAGTGTGTGTAAATAAAAGATTATTATCTATTGGGATGTTACTACGCTCATGTACAGGTATTTCATTGCAATCCACCATCTGTGAAGGAATCCTCTCTTGATAACGAACAAAAAAAAAAAAAGATGAGACAAAGACCATTCAGAGGCAGAGATGGAGACACAAACAACGGTTTCCACACGAAAAAGCCCACTGTAGTGAATCACCAGACTGTGAAGGTATGCTCATTAACGCAACAGTCTTTTGGAGTTTGTGTGCGTTTCTTTGTCTTGCATCTGTCCCCCAGGACGGCGGAATAAAAAGTGAAGCGCTGTGATAACGGTGAAAGGACGGCAGGTAACAGGTGCGCCGGCAGCTTGGCACCCTCAGGCTAGCTCCTGAAAAACACCTGAGTCTCCGGATTTACGGATTGTGTGTGTGTGTGTGCTTGTGGGAAAATGAAAGAGCAGCAGAGATAGACACAGACAAGGCAGACAGAATAAACAGATAGAGAGGAAGTAGAGAGGGCGAGAAAAAAAGGGAGCCTTGTTTGGCCTTCTTCACACGACGACCCTGTAGGGAGGATATGGTGCCTTTACCATGCTTCCTGCACAGAGGAACTGCTTTTGAACTGGAATTCAGCATTACAGGGTTAAATCTCCTGCACAGAAGCCTCTGATGCACACACACCTTTGCACACACACACACAGCCCAAATTCCTGGCAAGCACAATCTGAACAGCCTGACCAGAGACAGAGTCAGCCTCTGATGCTGCGAGCACACAGGGGAACATCCGAAAAAGAGAGAAAAGGCTCTTTGTAGTGTTTCTTTCCCATAAGCCTTCTGTCTTCAACAGGTCCCGATGACACCTCCAGGAGTCATCCTGGGCTTCCCATCTCATTAGACCTTGGGCTATCCGCCCCACGCTGTCCCGCTTCTCTCCACTGGGAATGTATACAGGAAACAGACACTATAAATACAGCGGGGAATGTTAATGTGCCTATCTTAGGAGTGGCTATTAAGGCTCATCTGCACAGCTCAATGCAGTGCCTCTGGTTTTAATTAACAACGGAGAAGATAGTTTATTTTACAGGTTCTTCTGGTGAACAAGAGTTCATTTGTCTTTGGAGGACTTGTTCGCATTCATTTTAAAGCTCTGGCAGCCCGTTTGAGCGCCAGATGAGCTCCCACAAATAAATGAACTACCGTAGCCGAAGACGTCTCTTTCAAGACAATTAAAGAGAGCTACCGGAAAATCATTTTATAGGTTTATTCTCTAAGACATGCCTGTTTTTGCGTGAAACGCAGGAAAAAAAGTTTAGACCCATTGAGCAATGCTGTTTTGAAGCATCTGCAAGAACTCACTATTGTCTGTGAAGGGCAGATAAAAAAAAATCGTGTCTTTGATGTTATTCTTGTCCTTCCAATGACCCTGGCACCCAAGGCATTACACAAACAGCTGGAATGAAGCAATGTATCTAATGAATATGTCTGTGTCCAATGTCTGCGGCTGACTCCCGGTGAGCTGCTTGCACGGTTGACACTGGAGCGAAACGAGCACATAAGCATAAAACGACGCTTGTGGTCATGTCCGTTAAACTGAATGGCTGACCGGCCGTGGCACTGTTCAATTTCACCCATCACGGCGCTATAAATGGCGGGAATCTTCAGTACATTAGGAGGATCTTTTGACTTGTGAAATTGGATATTAAGCAGCGAGACCAGCACCCAGTAGAAGAAAGTAAGTCTTTGGAGACCAGGCCTGCCATGCTTCCCCAATCTCCATGTGCAGCCAAGCAAACCATTACCCGCTGATAGCTGGCAATTCCCATCAGAGCCACACACCAGGACTCTGTATTGATCAGCAAGATGACTAAGCAGAATCATCAGTCTCCCAATCTGTGGCGCACTCCCAAGCATGACTGTCACACACCCAGACTGTTCATTCGATTACCGCTTCAGGCTCCAAATTGTCCGCTGGAGGCCACCCCTGTCATCCATCTCAGCAGGACTGGCAAGAAAAAAAGGAAACCTGCAGCGTCAGCCTCACACACAGAACCGGACACTGTCAATGGAGAACTGAACAGCTACCTCGCCAGTTTCTACCCCCTCTCTCACTCTATGCACCCATGCACAACTTTTTTTTTTTAGAGCATTCCCGCTCGTAGAAATACCCCCTCCTGCCCGGGTTCTGCTCATCATGCCTTTTTCTTGTCTGTGAATGGACAGAGTGAGTGGCACAACGCCAACATGGCTGCACCAGAGACGTATAGGCCTCAAGAATGGAAACCGCTAATTACTGTGCATGAACTCCTTTTATTGTAACAGAGTAGCCTTTTAGTTTGCATGACATGGAGTACTTTGTAGGGTTAGAAAGTAGTTGCCTTTAAGTAACAGCAACAGATATCCAACATTTTTTGAGGAAAAGAGTAATATGGATGAAATTGTTTGTTTTAATGGTTTTTCAGTGATTTTTATAATTTTGCAACTGGTGTTTCAATGACATTTTAATGACAGACACTAGCAAATGTCTTACAGCTTATGGATGGTAACTTTAAAGATGCTCTAATCAACATTTTTATATGCACAGTGGATCAAGTAACTATTTTGTGTGTGCTGGATGTGTAAACGTTTGCTCATGCATTTGCCAAAAAGATTTATTCTTGGCATGCATCAACTTAAACTCATTTGATCTCTGGTTTTTAGCTATTTAAAAATGTAAGAAGAGGAAAAGTAAAGGCGTGCTCATTGCCTATCGTCAGACTAGGCCCAGTCATTGGTATTAAAGACTTGGTCTCAGAGAAAATAAAACAGAAAGAGAAAGAAAAAAAAACATGAAAAGGATGTCTGCAGACAAGGCGCGCATAGAGACAGAGAGACACTTGTCTGACTCTCAGAGCCTCTATAGCAAATCCTATTCAAGTGCTTAATTAAATAATTTGGAGTGAAGTGGAATTTCCCATCGTGTCTGGCTGGGCAGCTCTGGATGTTTATGGATTCTGAGCCTAGAAATGCAGGATAGACAGAGACACGAATGCCATGGAAAGTGTGAGTTTAAGCCACAGAGAGGGAGCGCATGCAAACTTGTCTAAACACATTCAGTGGACACTTCATCATCATCAAGCCGAGAGCTGCACCATAGAGCCTGTGGGACACTTTATGATACCAAACCACATGGTTCGTGATTAATTTATTTTTCAAACAATATTCTTAATTGGGCTAACAAGCAACAGATTTAATTAGCGTGCAATCACACTGTAACTCTTCCACTGTCACGCAGAATTACGGCAACGCTGAAGCAGGTTCGAGAGTGCTGGACCGACGCTGCGAGCATACTGATCTGGACAAGCATGTGTGCATGTCTGTGTGTGCTCCCTGCTGGCCGAGCATTCCAGCTAAAACACAGCCCCCCTTGTGAGGATGACCCCTTCACACACCATGAACGTCCTGACAAGTGTCCACCGTAGTACCGCCACTCCTCTACTTTGTCGCACGTAAGCACCATGTGACCGGGCAGCTGGCACTGGCCAAATCAAAGGCCGCCTTCTCCTCCAGGGGCAGCAGGACGGCACCACCCCTGCCTCCTGGGCTGAATCCAATCGATGGATTCAATGCAGGGGTCCTGGCAGACCTATCCCCTATGCAATGGAGCTCCACGTTGCCAAGTGGGCAACTCTCCTTACCCTGGCCCGGTGGAGACAGTGGGGGGAAGTGTGTTGAGTGTGTTGAAGCAGGAAACATGTAGCACAATGTAAAGACGGGGAGGGCCAGGAAGGAAGGAAATCCTGCTTGATAAATGGCCTCCGAGACAAAAGCAAAAGACCTCTCTGCAGAGAAAGAACCTGTTTTAGGGACTTAAACATTTTTACAATGACAGAAAGAAGGTGTTAAAGACTGTAGCCAAACAGTCATCAGTAAAGTCAAAGGACAGACTGAGCAATAAGAAAAAGGAGTGTTTTTTTCTCTAACTAATACTCAACTTCTTGTTACTTCTGTGTGTTACTTCCCAAGATGTAATTATGATGAAACGTAAACAAACGCAAAATCAGCATTACAGGAGCTTTTCTCAAATAATCAGTTCAATTTGCCAACCTTAGAAAACCTAGAAACAACCCTTTAAATCAAAATACATTAACTTCCACAATCATGTCTCTCACAGAACATTACAGTATCCAATATTTATTCAACAACAACTTGGCATAATGTAGCTTCTGTGCATAGCGTGTTACTGAATATTTCCCAACGTAATCACATTTGCCGCATCTAGAAAATTACTAAATCTCTTTTTGTAAAGATGAATGGATAAAATAATGAAAGGCAAGCAAAACACAGCAGTTACCATAGCAGATTTGCTCAATAGGAAGATGAAGGATTATCCCACTTCGTCTTTTTATTGATACGGGACTCAAGGTTGATGCAAAATGCTCTGCAGGAGAGAGCTCTGCTGTCGTCGAGCTAATCCGCACTATTATTCATCTCCAGGCTAGCTAAGAGACAGATTTAGCTTTAAGATTGGGGCGTTAAACGGGTTTATGCACAAAATAAATATACAGTGTGACCAAAAGGAGACGGCATGCCTGTACACTTCTTATTCTCTGGCAGGCCTCTTGTGCAGTGGCAGCAGTGGTGCGAAATTGAAATGCAAGTGAGCCACATCGTCACTTCAGGGGCCTCACACTGGGGACAGACACAAGAGGGAAACAGTCTGTATTCTCAGAGAGGAGAGACTGACCCAATCCAATTAAAAAGACTCAAGGAGAAACACAGATCACCTCTATTCCAAAATGCACATATCCAAAGAACAGACAGAGTCATGTCTGTGTACGAGGAATAAAGCTAAATTAAGGCAGACATACACTAAGCCTTTGTAAGCAGTTAAGATTCTGGTCACAGATGAGGAAACACTCAGAACTAGACTGGCAGAGATCATAATAAACCTTCACACAAAGAAAACAGAAAAATGCACAGTGGCGTGAACCAGAAAGAGAGATTTGAGGTATATGAAGTGGTGGAGAGTGTAAGAGGCAGGTGTGGGATGAGCAACAGTAAGATGGCACAAACATCATGTTCTGAATGAAGAAGTAATTTAGAAATAAAGAAGAGAGCAATCAGGGCAGAATCAGCAGTCTGTTCAAACTACACTTCTCCCCATGGACTCTCTTATCACTAAACGAGGCCCAGCGTGGAGACAAACTTATGTAAGCAACAGCAAACGGCCACTAAACGGGCTCAGCCTCAAAACCCCCAGCGTCATGTGAGCACACATGTTGAATATATGGACTCTCTTATCTGATCTCTCATTTAAAATAGCTTAGTAGAATCTGTACAAGGGGCTAGTGCATATCACGTGGTTTCAGTCTCATTACTCTAACATAAACAACTTTTGCTTTTGACCTCTTTAACCCAGAATCTCCTCCTTCTCCTCCCCCCAACAGAACCAGACAACAGCTCTTAACATTTCTGGCCTCTGGCCCCTAAAACAGTGACAAATTAGCTTTTTACTGTGAATAAAATTCAACATACTAGCTATTTGTACTCAATTCATCTCACCTCATTAAATATTTATTAAAAATATAAGTACAACAGCTTATTTTTGCTTTGCTTTCCAACATAAATACAACAAGCCTCCATACAGAGCCCAGTACTGGATAAACACACACACTGAAAGCTTGAGGTTTCTCTGTTTACACAGTTGTTTTGTGTGTTTGTTCATCAAATCAAGATGCACCAACATATCAGCATCCTCTGTTTCCATTTCCATCAGGACACAGAGGGTCCTTGAAGCGGGCAAGAAGTCTAAAGATTAACAGACAGGAAAGAAACAGGAACAAGAGGTTGTGACCTTTGAGGTCATCAGTTGTCTGTCCAGAGTATATGAACCCTCTCGTCCCCCCTCCCATGGCCTGACCTGGGTCGAGACTGACCACTGGTCAAATGTTAGGAGCGAAAAGGAAAAACTTCTTGGCATAGTGACCTGTTACAAATTGGCTGCGGCAGCCAAGATGTAAACACATCCAAACCCTGCAAGAGAGAAAGATGTGGAACCTCTACAC
>JBCAUF010000072.1:10383495-10393830 GCA_038406115.1 Haemulon aurolineatum | reverse complement strand
AAGTTATGCAAGAGGTGGTTAACAGCCGCAACCTAAACAGGCAAAAAGTGTTTATTAATAGCTTGTTACTGGTCTACAAAAGCATTATTAAATGACTGATTGACCAATGATAAACACAGTCGTTAAAACTTTGATATGAAGCTTTTTAGAAAATGTTACCAAAAGCAGAACCATTGAAACAAACTGAAATTAAAACAAAATAGTATGAAGGGCGAGCATGCTACTCTCATGCTTCAATGTTATTGGTAAGAGTGTTGTTGATGATCATGTCATGTGTCCGTCTAACTCCCCCTTGTTCCATCCGCAGGGTGTTCATCTCCAATCTGCAGAAGGAAATTGAAAAGCAGACGGGATATCGCTCCTCTCGCAAGCGGAGGTCAGAGTCTCAGTATGACTACGAGGTTTACCACTCTCTGGAAGAGGTAGCTAGATGTGAAGCCCACCATGCACCCACCCGCCTATCGCTCACTCTCCTCTGCTCTCTAATCTAATGCACACCGAAAGTAAACAAGCACCCTCTCTAAGGTGCTCTCAAACTCTCAATTACCCAGTTCCACAGGTCTCTCTCCCACCACCTCGTGCTCTTTCACACACAAACACACACACACACAGACACTTCACAGCTTTAGAGTGTTTATTTTCCCGACTCGATCGTTCTCCTGGCTCATGAATCTGTCAGGCCCGATGGAGCGGCATGAAATCCACACACACACATCCTGAGAGCCGACACAAATCTTTAGTGCACTCAGCCTTGATCCCCTCCTTCGCAGTAAAACACACACTTACTCACAGACACATTCATCTCTGTGTGTGTGTGCAGACACAGCACGCAGATGAAGACACCATATACTCCATAGGCACACGGACAGACACATGGATGCACATGCACTACATGCATAAAAGATTTCTTTTTCTCGAACTATGCAACTACTTTCGGTTAATTTAAATCATATTGAAAAGTTTGCAAACAAATCCTTGAATGACATCCACTCTTCTTCGTCATTTTCCTACCCTGAAGATCCAGAGCTGGATGTTTGAGATGAACAGAACTCAATCCGACCTGGTTGACATGTTCTCCATCGGGAAGTCGTACGAGGGGAGGCCGCTTTATGTGCTTCAGGTAGGAGAGGAACTGTGAGATGCATTCATGGGAAATTACATACAAGGACACATGGGTGCATGCACGCTCGAAAACTGACAGCACTCGTCTCCCGCCAGATAGGAAAGAGAAGTCGTCATCAGAAGAAAGCCGTGTGGATTGACTGCGGCGTCCATGCCAGGGAGTGGATAGGACCTGCCTTCTGCCAGTGGTTTGTTAAAGAGGTAGTCTTGCTTTTTGTGTGTACATTTAAATATTAAACAATGCATATTTCAACAGCGTCTTAACAGGAACACATATCTGAATGATAGCCTGTAGAAAGCAGTCCGTGATGTTTGGTCTCTGGGCTCTTCAACATCTGTTCACTCGCCACGCGCAGCTATGCAAATGCTTTAGAATAAGCTTCATTGTACAGATGTTGAACATAACCCAGATGTTTACACAAATTCCATCATGCCCTTTAAGTCTTAGTTAGCACGCTCTGAAGTGAGGACGGCACCAGACCAGAGCCCGATATTAACTGCAAGAACCTTTAATGGCTCGTTTTATACTACTTAGGTTCCAGACTAGTGGGATTTGCAGTGCCAGAACGTTATGATAATTAAAGGAAAACCGTGAATATCAGGAGTCACACCCTATTATAAGGCATTCTTGCATGATAAACCCCCCACTGACAGGTACTTCAAATGAAATATTTCAAACCAAATGAACTGAGAAAGGAACCACTTCAACATGTGCTGCTACAAAGTAGCACATGCACACTCTGAAGGTTAGCTTGTCAGGGGTTTAATGGGCTGTGCCACTGATAAAAAAAAAATGATTTGTCTTATCAGCTCTCTCGTTCTGTTTGTGGATGCTTCTTCAAATGCCCAATTATTATGACTTATGACTGAGAAAATGAGAGAAAATAGATGACTAATTTACCAATGAGCATTACATGGATTTACGAGTTCTTCAGAGTAGGATAAAGTCAAAGAAGGGAGTGAGTAAATAAGTTAAATGGCAGCAAGAAATCGGAAACAGAAAAATGAGTAAGAGAAGAAATAAAACAAGGAAAACTGAGGATACAGCGACAATGATGCTCCTCTCTGCTGCTCTGCAGTGTGAATCCACTGTAATGTAGTAACTGTGGTTGGCCACTGGAGGTCAGGGTGATATCTTTGATGAGGCTTAAAGCATATTAACCTTGAGTCTAAGCAGTATTAGCCCAGTGCCCAGATCTCCTAACTCCAATCCTCATCTAGTCCGAGTATTAACCTACTGTGGTTGTGCATTTCAAGAACTGTGATAGTAATCATGCAGAAGATTACAAAACAACGGATGTCTTTGTCAGCAGTTACAGTAGCCTAATGCTCTATAATTACTCTGTTTTATATTATAATTTCAGGCCATCAACTCGTACCAGCATGACTCTGTGATGAGACGACTGCTTAACCAGCTCACCTTCTACATCATGCCCGTCCTCAACGTGGATGGATATCATTTCAGCTGGACCACGGTACTGTGAAAACATACACAATACAGATTAAATCCTGCTGTCGATGACTTCAATTTTCAAACAGTCAGAGGTTTTGATTGTTTTCTCTGTGGGGAAGCCCGTTTCACCTGACTCGGCCACTTTCCCCCAGTGCTATTTTCATTCAGGTGCTTCAGGACATTTTCAAGGCTGTATACTGAATAGTTTGTGTTCAAGTGGATCAGCATTTATATAGTAATTGAAAAAGAAAATAGCACAGGGATAGCAGCCCCTTGTATAACTATCTATGTATACATGCTTGTGAAAAATGCCCCTCGACGGCTATCTGCAGATCTGCTGTTAGTAACACTCCAGCTGGAGCTGAGAGAGTGACAGATGGATTATTCTGTACATGGCAGGTAGCTCCTTTTTTTTGGACGAGTCTGACAGTCGGTGGACATTCACAGTGACAGCGGTCTTTACTGTTACCCCTCGTAGGATCGATTCTGGAGGAAGACGCGGTCCAAAAATCACAAGTTCCACTGTCGGGGAGTGGACGCCAACAGAAACTGGAAAGTGAAGTGGTGTGGTGAGTCTGATAAGATTGAAGTTCGTCTGACACCCGAGGAGAATCAGCCCGACCTCTCTCCCGGCAGACACGCACGCTGCGCTCCTTGTAGTCTGCCGCTGATGCCGTCCTTTCTGTGTGTTAATCAGTGTAAGCTGTGGACAGAATATTTGTGTGGTGACAACAGTCTGTGTTTGATGTAATTTAGTGTCTGGTGGGAGGTGGGTTGGGAAACGGGGGGGGGTTCTGCTGAATCATCAACGCTCCGGGAGGGCTCTGAGAATATAGCAGAGATGTTTGCAGCGCAGACAGACATATGGCGATTTGATGTGAGTTTAGAAACAGAAAATGAGGAACCAAGTTTTGCCATCTCAAAGGAATGTTAGCTCACAAATTGGCTGTTTTAGTGCTTGATTTAAAAGCTTTTATTCAAAGGAACCTGCTGTCAGTGAAAACGATGAATTTGTTGATGAAACAAGGGAAGACAGTAAGCACAGTATAATATTTGACAATGATGTTTGTATCACCATGCAGTACATAAGTGCATGGCTGGCATCCATATTAATTTAGGTCCTTCTATTGATAGATATGACTTATTTCTAGCTTTTATAACATTGGTGTGGCCTGTAATGCGCAGGACTGCACTGCAAAAAGAGAGGTCTTATAATTGGGATTTAACATTCACAATTTTCTCCAATATCGAAACAAGAGCAGTCACAGCAAACCGCGTGGAGCCTTTTCCTACAAGTTCAGATTTAAATGTGTATACTTGTAAAGATCTTTCTCATTATGATATTCTCCACAAGTATATGTCCAAAAAAGAAACTGAACAAAATATTGAAATCTAACTCTGAAAAATAAATTCACATTAGGGAATACAGACATACAGATTGAGCATACAAAACATTATTCACATTTTGATGAATTCCACTGAACATTTTGGCATGGCTGTGAAGGAGCTCAAGGGGAAGGCATGAGCTGAGCTTGGCCCCATACTGTCTAATAATTAAAATTCAATAGTGACTCGTCAGATTTTTTAAACACTTCCTCTCTCGTGATCCCCTCTCCTACCAGTGCAAGGCCCGTCAGCGCCAAGAGTTGAACAAGTACAAGGATCCTCTCTGCCAGCTGGTCCTGGAGCTCTGCCCGCACACACCAGGGCTTCGGGACAGACACCAAACAATCTGACCCGACCAAATCATCTCAAAACAAACAGAAAACACCGGAACGAAAACCACCAAATCACAAAGTAGATTCGAATTCTGTTTGACCCTGAGCAGAGAGTACACGGTGGCAGAGAATCTGACCACCATGACTGATAGAAAACTTTGACAATCTTCAGACTGAGTGGACACACCCGTCGCAGGCAGAGCAGACTGCTCAGGGAGGCCAGGCTGTGTTGCTGTAATAAAAGAGAGATTGAGACAGAATCTCACTTTTTTACAATACTCTGAGATATATTAGGACATGAGGAAGGTTTATACTATATCTATGTATGAATATGTATCCTCAGAAACTGCCCTATCTACTGTATGTGGGGAGAAACATCACTGTGCAGTATTAGCTATACAGCAGCCATGTTATTCTATCTGCAGGATTTCTTTCATGCATTATGGACAACTTATCTGTCCTGTATGGTCATGAGTTGAATTGAAGATAATCGTTATTTCATGCATTTAATGTGCTGTCTTTCTTTGACCTGATTGTTGATATTTTTATATTATTCCTTGCTCTGAGCACAAAACATGTGTGAGAGAAGGGGACAGTGTGTTAGTCACAGCCACAAACATCACTTCAGATGTAACCAGAATCCTTTATTCCTATTTGGTAGGTCTTGGCAGACGGTTCAGTGTTTCTGCAAAGCGTTTTGGAACCTTGTGTTTGGCTTCTGTCATCCTTGGCATTGTAATGTGACTGTGGTGATTTCAATCTGTGTCTGCTTTAGTTTTCCCCTGCACAATATTACTCTCCATCTCTTTACTCCGCCCGCTTGGTCACTGTAGTGTCAAGAATATGAAGACACCTAACCTATTTTATGTGTAGTTTGAAAATCTGGAATGAAATATGGCAAAAAACTGGGATTTGTGCAGCCAAAGCTGACTCTTTTTTTCCCCCTTGCTTTCCTTCCCCAGAGGAGGGGGCCTCCTCTCATCCCTGCGATGACACCTACTGTGGTCCCTACCCCGAGTCTGAACCTGAAGTCAAGGCCGTCGCCAAGTTTTTACGCAAGCACAAGAAACGTGTCAAAGCATACATATCCATCCACGCCTACGCCCAGATGCTGCTTTACCCCTATTCCTACAAGTACGCCACTATCCCCAACTTCAACTGCGTGGTAAGTGATTCATTTTGTAAGGATAAAAAATAATCAACAAGTCTTAATGTCAGATAATATTCTTATCCATCACCTCCCAGAGGCCTGCTGCATGGTTTTTTGTTGGAGTTTCTGAACAGGAATGCCTTGACATTAAATCTTACTGTGAGGCATATATTGGATTACTGTGCTTTCACTGTGCAGGAGTCAGCAGCTCATAACGCAGTAACAGCCCTGTATTCTGCCTATGGAGTGAGGTACAGATATGGGCCTGCCTCCACAACTCTGTGTGAGTACTGTTCTACTTCCTCTTTGTTGTATCTTCCAAGTTTAGAAGACCAAACAGAATTGATGATTCGTCATGTCGGACCTGTTGTTTTGCTCTTTCTCCCCTTTTTTCTTCTTGTTTTCTTTCTGACCTCAATCAATTTTGTTTTGCACTCAGTGAGCTGTATGTAGCCCCTGAGAGGAGCCGAATGCAGAGGTCTAACATGAATACGATAAAAAATGAAAGACTTTTATGAACAAATAAAATTGACCTTATCACAATCAGCGCTTGATGAAGAACTCAAATAATTTACTTAAGTAAAAGCTGCAAGATGACACTCTGCTCCATACCAATATAAGACATTAACAAGTCGTACATTGGTATTTTTCTGTAGTTTTCCTTTAATGCAATTTTCAAAGTATCCAAAACAAAAGTATGCATTTAGAGTGTTACAATATTATATCATCAGATTATTGATGTATTGATATGTAAGTTGTACTTCAGTAGTTTTTGTAGTTGCTGAGATGGAACTAATTTTAACTACTTCATGTAGCGTTTGATAGTTTAATCTATAACAATGCATTAGACTTTTGAACTGGTCCTATGCTTTGTGTGTAAAATCTTAACTGTAGACATGTGGTGGGGTAAGAAGTGTAATATTTCCCTCTGAAATGTGGTGGAAGAAGTCAAAATGAATGAACTCAAGTGAAATCAAGTACCTCAAGCTAAATGCACATATGTAGTTACTTTCTTGCACTGGTTGTCAGATGTTATGTGTTTCAACATGCAAACAAGCACTACCATTGGCACAGAATTGCATCTTGAAATGCTTACATAACAAATTGGTGTTTTCTTATTCTGTTTGTTTGACTTTTTCACAGACGTCAGCTCAGGCAGCTCTATAGACTGGGCCTACAGAAATGGGATCCCGTACGCATTTGCGTTCGAGTTGAGGGATACGGGATACTTCGGCTTCCTCCTGCCCGAATTCCTCATCAGCCCCACTTGCACCGAGACTATGAGAGCGGTGAAAGCCATTGCATCAGGTCTGCTGAAGAAGTGCGAGACAGACAAGGACAGATTTCCATATATATGACCGCACTGCGGCTCCACCCTCACAGTTACTTATCTCAACACCTCATATTCCTCTTGAGATTTCATATTCCTCCCAGATATTATCAGGTGATGAGCTGACAAGGACCAGCGAAGCATGAATTTTAATTTGTTTTTCTTGTTTTTGAAGTTGTTCACCTTATTTTCCTTCTCTGATAGGATATGAACTGATGGTGGTGGGGTGTTTTTTTGTGCCAAAAACCAGGAATCCTCTAAGTAACCAGCTTGTTTATATAAAATAAGATCCCACATACAGTGTCAGAGAGCTTCTTGCTCTTTTTCAGCATATATCCAAAAACGATGCTCTCCACTTCAAGATGAAAACAATAATGCAGACTTTTCCATAATATAAGCTTTTTCCAGTGAAAATGATGGTCATGTGAGCACTTGTCATGATACAGCAGCACTTTTTTTAGAAAGAAGAAAGCTACAATTTTAATGTCTTCCCACATGAGCTGTTTTTAATGAATATAACCCTATCTATATGCCTTTTATTTTTAAATTTATCCTACCAAGTGCCAGTTTAGATTTTCAACTATAATGTTCATGTGTTAATGCCTTTATTACTGCAATATTGTTGGTGTACATGATATGCTACGACCTGACAATCTTAGGTTTGGTTTCAATTGAGATGTTTTTTGTTCAATGTTTTATTTTCAGACTGAATTTGGTTAAGAATGACCTGTCACTTCAGTAACTCACTGTCATTACTCAGGTATGGATCAATGACAGAGTCAGAAATGTTTACTTTTTACAGCTTATCTGCTTAATATGAGATTCTAATAAATGTCTGACTTGAATAAATGTTGTTATGTAACACAGTAGATGTTCATTTTGTCACATTAATCTCATCTTTGAACCTCTAAACTTGTCAGTTTGTCAATGATGCGTTTCTCTGTTATGCCCATGTTTGTGTTTTATACATGTTTTGTACACATGCTGCTAGGGATGTTTCATAAACATTATTTTCAAGTGACTTTCAATATGATAAACTTGCTGACCTTTTCAAGTATAAAATGACAACTTTAAGCACGACACTTCAAGCCCTTACTTTCAAACGGCCTCCTCTTTTTATTTTCTACTCTTCATATCCAGCCTCTCGGATTCTGCAGCTCTGCTCTTATTTATGGATTCAGAAACATTGGAACTGACATATGAGACATCCGAAAAGTGAAAGTGAGCTCTGCCGCCCACAACTGCCAAATCTGTGTTGTCAAATTGCCAGATTTCCAGGATGTATATTCTGTTGGACTTGGAGTGTTTTAAATGTTACCCAAAGCTGCAAAAGACAGAGTGGCAATACGAAACATGTAGGCAGACACAGTCATAGGTGATGTGAGGCATTGAGCAAAGTGATGGGAGGCTTAAATAAACAGGTACAATGATGTTTGCAACATAATGACAATTGCAAATGACAGGGCATGTTTTCACTTTCACAAAATCTGTATATTTTATGTGCTTCAGTTTCAGATATTTGTGATGTTGTGTCTTGTAGACAGTGGAAACCTTTTTGGAGACAAAAAAGAAGGCCATATTTAGACTAATTGAACGTCAACAAAATGCATACCCGGCATCAAAACAATAGTAAAACCTGCTTTACCTCTGAAATTGATTGACAGGTCTTTTAATGCATTAACTAAACACTAAACAACAACTAAATCTGAGATATCAGTGTTTTAAGAATATGCTTTGTGTGATTATAAGAGAGGAAATATGCCTTCATCTATGGGTGGGGGTTGGTTAAACACTTGCATTTTCAGTGATATTCATATATAAACTGTATAAACTATATACTGTATTATGTTGTCAAAAAAAAAAAATCAAAATTTTGGATGCTAGTTTTCCTGTTGATACTAGCCCTGCATAGTCACACAAATTCAAATTCTTGACAAAATACACCCTCATTTAAATGCACTTACATTTCACACACGAGTACTGTTTAAGGTGCACTTAATTTGAATATTTAAGTGATATGTTTTATTCAGCAAAAAGAGAGATCCTGCATATTTTTGAATCTGGCATGCTTGATTTAATTCACAACCTGCATATGTAATAATGCATGTCGTTAATTTACATATGAGTTTAACAAGACCACGTAGGCTTATAATATAGGCTTATGCATGTGTGTAAGCTTAGCTGTAAGACTACACTCCCTCTCTCTCTCCCCCCTCTCTCTGTCTCTCTCCCTGCTGCCTCACTGCGGCCGCTCTCAAACGTACGTGACGTCGCTTCCTCTCTCCAACATGGCGCAGGAGGCAGGTCGTTAATGGAAATCTGAGGGATTTACCCCACCTTCTGTGTTTATTTATGTTTGTCTGTTAGGGGCTCTGCGGCTGACATTTGTGAAGGAATACATCTCTGTTCGAGGCGGCTGCAGCCTCCTCTCCCCCCTCCCCACCCTTGGGACCAGGCACACCTCGCCCCAAATTCCGGTGCGACATGTTTGAGGGCAAAAAGACGAAAAACATGTTCCTCACACGAGCTTTGGAGAAGATCCTGGCCGACAAGGAGGTGAAAAAGGCTCACCACTCACAATTGCGCAAAGCCTGCGAGGTGGCACTGGGTAAGTTGTGTTGTTTCGGCGTCACATTGTGGCTTGTCTTGGACTCATTGATTTAGACACGTCATGCACCCTTTCACTTATTAACCGGTTATTCTGCAACGTTGTCGCAGCGTTTTCGGCGACACGGTGTGTTTTCAGTTCATCAAACGCCGGCTGGCTACGCTTGTCTTTGTTGTCTCGCGTTTGCATTTCAGCAAAAACCTGCGTATTTATTTGACGTGGCAGACGAATCCGTATAAAACACGGAAATGGTGCAGGAGGGGTGGGTGTTTGCAACACCGAGCCGATGCTGCGAAACTAGTAGCGATGTGGGAACAGGCCGGACACTGGACAGAAAACAAAGTTGTTAACGCCTCTATCCTCCGTCAATACATAGCTAATCCACAACTACACCTCATGCATTCGTCAAATATGAGCGATATTCACCAAAAACGACTTAATTTGACGCGTTTTAACCCCACAAAGGTGAGATGTTTGTGTCTCTTCCTGGTACACAGCAGACGCAGCCGTGGTCGTTCAGGACAGGGAGTACTGGAAGACATGTTTGTCCTTTTATTACATCCTTTACTCATTAACCAGCTTAATTATTGAATACCCATGGCTCTGCTCTTTTGTTATGATGTTGTGAAACTAAATGTGAAGTCGGGACACCGAAAGCAGAAGGTGACAGCTGTCAGTAGCACCTCGATGCTAGAACAATATCAAGCTCGCGGAAATAATAAGCGAGGATCTCCGGTCAAAGCGAAAATAAAAGCACAAGGAAAAGACACGTGATGCTGATCAAGTGAACAATTTGTGGAAACACCGATGTCGAAAGCAATTAACATATTTGAAACATGATTCCTGGTTTTTCAAAATGGTTTTCCTCATCATGTCAGCTGTTGTCACGTGGACTGCGCTTTATTTTGAAGTCAACATCACCTTAACATCCGGTTTTAATTTAGCCATGTGTGA
>JBCAUF010000072.1:10303906-10320429 GCA_038406115.1 Haemulon aurolineatum | reverse complement strand
GGCCACTTCTCCTAGTATGTTAGAGAAGTCTCTATGGTAGTTCTCATCAAAATAGTCCACTGAGGAGACATCTTGTGCTGCTTTTGTTCCAGAGACTGTCTTCCCCGTCAGCTGACTTAGAGCTGTACTGTAGTCCCTATGGGTCTTTTCTAGGCGGGATCTCTGTTCTGTGTTCTCTTGGGGTATGTCATCTTTAGGCCTCGGATTTGGATCCTTCCCCACGGCCTCCAGATCTGCTCCAGACTTTTGTGGGACATCTCGTCTCCAGCTGTCATGTTGCCGATTTACAGCCCCAAACTGCTTGATTCGGTCGGGCTGGAAGAGGCGATGCATCATGCAAAAGGGAGCCATCAAAGGATATCAGGCAACAAATATTGAAAAAAAGGGAAAAAAACCTGCATCAATTTATAGCCTGTCCTTCTACCTTTTTCTCTGGGTCTGTGGCTCCAGTGGCAGCAACCTTGAGCTCAAGTTTTTTCTCCCTGAAACAAACAAAAAAAAATCATCTCATTTTTTGTGTCTTGTTGTGTGTGTCTCTCTTTGCTGACTCACACAAGGGATGTGCCAGCTGAAATAACTCAAATGAAAATGTTGATTTGGTGAATAAAAGCTCACCTGATCTTGTTTCTCTGCTGTTCAGCAATTTGTTTCAGCAGCTCTTGCCTGTAATGTTCTTTCCTCATCTGAGAGGCTGCCTGCTCCTCTGCTGCTCCTGCATGACAACAGAGTGCAATAAAGATATATTGTCAGTTATGGGAATAATCCAACAAGTCATTGTGTGTCCAGAAGCATCATGCAATAAGAGTGGTCTTTACCAATCATGAGTCCAGTAGCAAACTCTGCTTTATCTTTGCCCGTTGCAGGTCTAGATCTTGCAGCCGTCTTCATGCTGTCCGGCATTTGCGGACTATTAAACACAAATGCACAAACTGATCCAGACGCTCCACAAGAGTCATCCAATTACTGGCAGCGTATAAGGGCAGCGGCACAGCAATCAGTTCCCCTCTGAGCCACGCCCAGCCACCACATCATTTACATCATACACTGACTGCAGAGCTTTCTGGTCTCAGTGCCAGTGAGTAAAGTCTCATTTTCCAATCAATCCAGCTCCTCTCACGGAACCAGGGTGAGTAATTGTTTGCCTGGAGCTGGGCCAAGGCTCGCCCTCCGTCGCCACCCCACACGTTAACGGCACACTGAGAGCGGCTCAACTCGATGGCATAAATGGAAAGAATGAAAGCCAAACAGGATGTGAGAGAAGTGCTGAGTGTGGCAGCAATTATCTCTACCTGATTTGTGCTACAGTAACCCCACGTTGGCTCATTCAATCAGGATTACTTTATTGATTGAGAAGATGTATGCGACTCTCCAGGAGGATGTTATCGGCCATCCAGCTCTGCAAGTAAACTGCTATCTAGGATTAATCTGTATCAGCATCACACATCTCATTTCTGCCATTGACCAGAACTGCACATATACGTAAATTATTATAATATTGCTTACTCTGGCTTCCAAACCCAGTCATTATTGTTCTGATCACGAACAGCAGGGGCCTCCACCTCCTTTATGTCCTCAGGGGCTCTGCCACAGAGACAGACAAGGCAGATGAAGAGGAATTATATCATCATATCTCACCTTCTGTCTGTGGTCTATATGTAATAAATTACAGAAAGAAGCTACACCTGTTAACACCACGCTCCCTGGTTCTCCTCTCCTCTTTGTACTCAGGTTCAGGAGAGTGTCTGTAGTGCCTCCTCCTGTGTCTGAACTCCAGCTCCTCCTCTCTGTCTGTGGTTAGCTCCTCGTCAGAGCTATAGGGATTCTTTAGTCTATGCATTCGCCAACGCCTCCGAGCCCGACCCCGACAGCCTGGACCCCAGCTTCCTGTCCTTTTTTCGTCTTCAGCTGCCTCAGTGAGAGTGGCGGCATCTCTCCTGGATGCAGGACGCTCCTGGGGAGGAGCGGGCACTTTTGTGTTGGTACTGAGGATGGGCAGAGGAGAGGCTGGAGAAGAAGTGCACACAGTATCTGAAGCTTGAACCTGTCCAGGCTGAAAAATCAAACACAAAACTGAAAATAAATTGAACATGAAAAGCATTTATTCAATATCTGGGAGCTATAAAAGTTTAACATTGCATAACAAAGTATACGTGTTTTGTTTAGGAAGCTCCACATATTTGGGTTGCTATCATTTTGCACAAATGTAACAAATATTGTGCTTGTTTGTTTATTGATTACTGTCATTACCTTTGAATTGGTGAGAGGTGCTCCTCTCTTTAACCTTCTGATTTGAGCTTGTTGCTGGAGGAAGAGGTTGTATTCTTTATTTCTCTCCTCTCGTAGTTTTTCCTGTGAGAAAAACAATTTAAATTCAGAGTCTGGAGCAGCCACCTCATTAAGGTAGGGCACCAGCTACAAATGTCCAATGCTGGCTTTAAACTCAAAATCAAACTAAATAAACAAAACAGGATGACAATAGCTCATCTTTCGAAAATAAAAATGTTTTTTGTAGGGTTTGGTTCCTTGCAAAAATGGCTATGGACTGAGCATCAAATTCTAATTGTATCAAAGACACAAGGTTGCACAAGTCATTAATTTGAGAATGTCACAGAGAAATTACAATTTGTATCTTGATGTAAGCTACAGATTGAAATATCTCCATAAACTATATTCATCCATGCACTGCAGATGAAACACTTGCGACCCAGGTGGGACTTGAACCCACAATCCCCAGCTCCGGAGGCTGATGCCTTATCCATTAGGCCACTGGGCCACTNNNNACCTCAATCACCCTCTTACACCTTGTCAGTAAGCTACGATGAGTCTGCAAGTATTTTTAGACAAGAGCAGTTGCCATGAGACACAAAGCACTTCACAGTCAACAATTCATATCAGCTTAAGCTCAGGCACTGAGACACAGCAACACCATTAGTGGTGTTGTGAGCGAGTTACGTCATACCATGGGATGATTGTGATGATCATGGAAAGTCACCTGCTTCCTGTTGTGTTGTGTACAATGTACCTACACCCACTAATGCACACGCATGAAGATATACCCTCTCTAGCGCACTGAAACACACCTGAACTGATATCTTCTCATCAATAGGTAGGGAGACACCGTGGGTTTGTCTATGAGGTTCACTTATTTTAAGATCCTTTTTCTGGAGAAAGAACATAACAAGGAAGGACAGGTTGGTGAGTGACAAAAATGCACCACTGAGGCAACTTAGTGAAACATGTATTAACAATCATTTTAGAAAACATCATCAGACCGTGGCAATATAATGTTTGTAGTCTAGCTGAAGCTCCTGCTTAAGTTTACTCCTCTTCTTCTCATAGTCAGTTCCCAGCAGGAAATGAAAACCCAAACCTAGAAAGCATAAAATATATAACACATTAACTACATGACAAAACACTATGCTCAAATAACGTAAGCTGTCAAGCCTCCCAATATTTGATTTGAACAATACCTGTGTCTGGATTAGGGGATATTCCTGGGGATATTGCTGATGCTGGAGGCATATCCGTACAATGTTGTTTATATTAGCAGCCCCTCACTGCAGAGAACATTAACACGTGATCTGAGAAGATTATTTTCTCTTTAATAACAATACCTTGGTAATCACCAAAGCATTTTTTCACATACCTCAGTTTGCATGTATGCATGGTACATCTCTGGGTGTTTCCTCTTCATGCTCGTCCCGTTTTCGTCCATTACTTACTATGTAGCCACATCCAATGCTGTATCCAACTTGTAATGCTCTCAAAGCTAAGCTGAAACTCTGCCCTGGTGACAGAAGTCATGCATAGGCTACCATTAAATTTTATATTCTTGGTAGTATTTACATGGTTTGCCTCCACTAACCAAAACCAGAGAAATGCACTTGTCTAGATTGTCTGCGAGGCGCAAAGCATCATTCCGTTGCTATGGGCGACCATGACACAAAAGGTCCTAAGAGAGGCTAACTGACCTAGCATACATGATTTCTTAAACCAAAAACACCAGCTATATCTGAGAACCGTCAAACTCACAGTTTGATTGTTGCGGCAGTTTTGCCGGGTCAAACAACTTTGTTCTCTCTTTAAAATGCACTGTCAGTGACGGAAAAAGCCTCCATGAGCCAGCCTGCCTTTCCGAATAAAGCCACTAGATGTCAGTGCGTCCCTGACTGTTAGCAGGAGTCCTCCCTGGACGGAACCACGTATTCTTTCAGAGGGGTGGTCGTGCTTTAATATGAGCGATAAATACGGTGAATACGGTGAAGGTCGGCTCGGGTGGAATATAATTGTTATATGTTGTTCAGTTTTAGTGTTAAAAAATGTAATGTAGCATACAAAAGTATCAACGTCTTCTTTGTGTGACAATGAGACAAACGTCCCCTTTGATTGCACGTCGGCGTATTGGAATCATCCACTGTCATGGCTCCCTGAGCAAGTGGACGTTTGGCCCTGTTACGGTATCAAAATCTTTGGAGAAAAATAACATTTCTTCGCTTACTTGAGAAGAAAAAGGGGATTTGAACGACTCGTGTTTTTTTCTTTGTTTTGATTAACTTCATCATGGCCGGGAGCAGCACGGCTCAAAAAACATGGGAGCTAACCAACAGTATGCAGGAAGTTCAGAGCATAGATGAAATTTACAAATATGACAAAAAGCAACAACAAGAGATCCTCGCTGCCAAGCCATGGACAAAGGAGTAAGTGCAACCCATTAATATGGTCTTTCGTCTTCAGTTTACGTGTTTAAGTGATTGTTCAGCTAAATGTTGTGTGTCGCGGTAGGTTATTGCTTGAACACCCTTGATAGCTTGGCTACAGACTAGCATTTGTTTGTTTGTTTGTCTGCGAACTGTGCGTGGTGAGAATTTGGTACGTCAATGCATCCCCTGCTTAATTCCTTTTGTTTTGATTATTTATCTTTCTTTTACCTACAGTCATCACTACTTCAAGTACTGCAAGATTTCAGCTTTGGCCCTGTTGAAGATGGTGATGCACGCCAGGTCTGGGGGCAACCTGGAGGTGATGGGCCTCATGCTGGGGAAGGTGGATGGTGAAACCATGATCATTATGGACAGTTTTGCCCTTCCCGTGGAGGGCACAGAAACTCGAGTCAACGCCCAGGCTGCAGCATATGAATACATGGCAGCCTACATTGAGAATGCTAAACAGGTTAGACACGGACGTCTATTAAAGAGCCTCCCACAAATTTCATGATTGAGTAGAGAAGAGTCAAACAGTGCATACCACTGCTCAAAGATGCACTATTTTGATTCATATTGCATCATCTTTGATTGCAACCATATTTGTTGATGTTCGATTAGTTATTATTGTAAGTGGACTAGATCATACACCTACATAATTTTTGAAGCAGATGCCAAGATGTTGTTTCTTAACATAGGCTTAGGCATCAGATTATTTAAATTTGTCTTTCTTGAGTATCCTTCATTGCATTAGACTATTGTGAGCAATGCTGCAAAGCAGTGAGCACAAATACTTAATGGTAATGCTAGATTTGGGGGAAAAAAAGATAATTACTACATTAATATGATCACAATTGAAATCAGCTTTATTGACCAAGTATGTGGACACATACAGGGAATTTGCCTCCAGTTTTGCTTTGCTCTCAATGTACTTACATAAACATTCAACTAGAAAAAATAAAGACAACAAAGAATCAACAGTAAGTTAAAAAATGTTATAAGAGATGAATAAATAAATAAAAGTGGTCAGAGGTCCAGTCTGGTATGAATATATATTATAAATATATATTATTTCCAGTGTGACGATTTAGACAGTCAATTATGTACAACAAGAAGTACCTTTATTCATAGAGGAATTATTTTACAGGTTTAGCCAAAATGAAGTATTCTGGTCTGGTTATTGTATCTATAAATTCTGTCTCAACTGGATTTTTAAACATACTTTTGTATTTAATTATACATACCATGAAAATGGATGATTATCTATATCTCACCTATTGTCCACTATTGTTAGCAATTTTTGCAAGAATCTGGGATCAGGTATGGTGTAAAACACTTAATGTCTTCTAATTTGTCCACTAGATGGTGTATATGTTTTTTCTTCTTCAAAAGTACATCATGTTTCAATTCCATTTCCAAATTGAAAGTTGTTTGAAGTGGCATATTCCTTAAAATTCCTAAAAGGAAATAGTAATATTTTATAAACGTTTTTATACAATCTGTATTTTTTCCAGTGTCTGTGGTGTTCTCATTTAACATATTTCATGCCTTAGAATAATAACCAACATCTATTTTCAATCCCTCAGGTTGGCCGGCTGGAGAATGCTATTGGCTGGTACCACAGTCACCCGGGCTATGGATGCTGGCTCTCAGGCATAGATGTCAGCACTCAGATGCTTAACCAGCAGTTTCAGGAGCCATTTGTGGCTGTTGTGGTAAGTGTGTGTGGAAATAGTAATCCTTTTTAATTTCAAACTAAATGCTTCGTTGACTGTGATTTCTAATTGCAGTCCATTAAAATGGTATTCAGGAAAGGAAGCTCTTTTCTTCCTAAGCATGACAATACAAGTTAATGTGGCTGAAACTGAGACGAGGGTGAGATTGTTGATGTATGAGTTGTAGGTTTCCATTTAGTGCTGATGAATTTTTTGCTATTGCAACCATATATGCTATTTACACTTCATTTGGTTTAGCTGTGCTTAAATGCCAAGGGCGTCTCATAATTAAGTGTGTATTTTCAGCACACTGACAGCCATAGCAAAAGGTTCCTGGTGGCCAGATTCGAGTGGTCCCTGGAGGTTTGTATGACCCCTGACTTTGTTTTCCTGTTCTACTGTATCTTGCTTCCTACAGATCGACCCCACTCGGACTATTTCTGCAGGGAAAGTCAACCTTGGCGCCTTCAGGACCTACCCAAAGGTAAAGTAAAGAACGTATGTAGTGGCAGGTCTCCTGAGATTATAATGCTAAAAGTAATGAAATGGTTAGCTATTAATGATTCATGTGCATGTTTATTTTTGCTCACATTCTTAATTATTAATTGTGGTTTTATTAAATTATGATCTCCTAATTGCCTGTTTTTTTCCCATTACTTCATTTTGGGTGTAATTATAGAGATATGTTCTTTTTTTTGTTGTTGTTATTTCTAAGCATTTCAGCATTTTTTCTTTGGAATTTCAGGGTTATAAACCTCCCGATGAAGGACCCTCAGAATATCAGACAATCCCCTTGAACAAGATTGAGGACTTTGGTGTTCACTGTAAACAGTGAGTATTGATATATATCACAGTGTTGTCACTATATTGAAGACATTTACATCGATACATATACATAAAAATATATATATTACCGTAATTGCAGTATTCATATAAAGTGTTCCCTTTAACTGTATGAATGTACACTGTGCCTGGCTCATGCTTTTGCTTTATTTTGTTTTGTTTAGGTATTATGCCTTGGAGGTGACTTACTTCAAGTCCTCCCTTGATAGAAAGCTGCTGGAACTCCTTTGGAATAAATATTGGGTTAATACCTTAAGTTCCTCAAGTCTCCTCACGGTATGTGGGCAACTTCAAAAAGCAAAACGCTTGCTAATTGTTTGACATTTTGATTTATGGTTAATTATTACACTATAACTCATTGAGACATGCGGTCACCCGCTTGTGATGTTGTGATTTATTGCAGCTTGGTAGCCAAGAGTCCCTGTTTATTGATGTTAGTAATAAGCTTAATCTAAACTTTTTAACAAAGGAGATAAGTATTAAAGTTGTACCATACTCCAGTGATACAAATACTATTGTGGTTCACCGTGGATCATCTCCGTCACATTTCACGCTAAAGATTGAAAGCCGACTCATGTGAGATCCCATTGTGGATGCAGTCACTCTGTCCCGAGCCTGACTTAACAGTCTAAATAGGCATCAGGCTTATCCAAACAGCTAGCTCTTTGGCATTCTGGATGAAGATGAATTGACTAGATGTCAAGAACGAGCTGCTCCTTGGGTGACAGGCTTTGTCAGTTGCTGCACTGTCACCCTAGTCAGGGGCCCCTGTGTCATTGTGTTTTAATTACCTTTTCCACTAAAAACATGGCCTCACCTTAAGCAAACTTTTCACCGACTTCTTTTCAGTCGCCACGACACACAAAGTGTGTACCTACTGCTTGTTAGACAGATTTGTTGCAATCCTGCAAAATTCTTCTTCTTTGTGGGAAATCTGTTATCCAGCTTTTGTCGGCAAATGGTGCATGAATGGGTTTCTGTGTGTGTGTTTATTGGATGGTCAGAACTCGGACTACACTACTGGCCAGGTGTTTGACCTGTCGGAGAAGCTGGAGCAGTCAGAGGCCCAACTGGGCAGAGGCAGCTTCATGCTCGGCTTGGACACGCATGACAGGAAGTCTGAGGACAAACTGGCCAAAGCAACACGAGATAGGTACATCTGTTTCTTCAACTTGAAATTAAACATGAACTTTAACATGATTTGGGCAGCATAATTTCAGTGTTGTATTTGGCTGTAGTCTGCTTTTCCACTGTGCACTGTTTATTATAGATCCTACAAAGAAAAAGGTTGATGGTATTACTGTATTGCTTTGATTTCATTTCATCATATTGTAGCATATTCATGGCACTATGTGATGTATAGTGTTTCCCAGCTCAAATTATTTTTGTTTATGTTTTGTTCATAAGCTTAATGCTGTATAAATTGTGTTGTTTTCATTACATTTCCACAAATCATTTTAATGTTATTAGGTCTCCCATGAAGAACAGCTGATAATAGAAATTTTGTTCAAAGTTACATATATACAAACAGCATTATTTTTCATCACAGATTTACCTGTGGATTATTTTCTTATAATAAAATGTTAGCTTCTAATTAAATTCCCATCAAAGTTTCTGGAGTGACATCTTCATTAGTTTTGTCTGAATAACTGTCCCAAACCCACCAAATTTACACTGATACAAAACAGTAATCAGTTATGAAAATAGCTGCTGATTCATTTTCTGTTGATTTCAGGATTTCAGATGATCCATAGTCTTTTGGGTTTTCTGACCCTCTTATTTAAAAGTTGTTTGATTAAAAACAGAAAAAGAGAACCTGCAGCACTATTACATTTTTCATTACTCATAATATTTTAAATGCAGTATAATTAAATATCTTGTCACTAAAACCAAGGAAAAGGGCAAACTAAGCCTCTTAATCTGTTCATTGTGTGTTATGTGTATTATCCCGGGGTATTTTAACTAATATCCACTTTTCACTGTGGTTTGTTTCAGCTGCAAGACAACCATAGAGGCAATTCACGGCCTGATGTCTCAAGTCATAAAAGACAAACTCTTCAATCAAATCAACACGTCTGCCAATTAAACCTGGACTACGAGCCGATTTGGATTTCTCACGGATTTCTTGTGCATGTCTAGCACTTACCGGTTTAAGGTTCATGTTTTAACTGCTAAGGTTAGCATTATCTGTGATTTCTCGTGGGAGAGCTTTTTTATTCATTTTCTTCTTTTGTCTTAGAAGTAGCTAAGAATTATAAAAGTCAGGACTCATGCAAAAAAATAAAACATAAAAAGTGCAAGTTCTGTATCTGGGTATTTCATACTTTTTCAACAGAATTTTTCTCCAGTGTATAAGGTGGACATTAGTCTTCACACATTCAGTCCTACTGTATATACACATTGTATATACAGTATTCTTATGGTGTGAGGCACTATGGCATTGTTTCCCTTCATGCTCTGGCTCTTGCTTAATCTTTTTGCATGTATTCTTCTGCAGTCTGACATGAACACACACCATGGCTACATTTAACACACAGCCTAACCTACCACCAGTCAGTCATTCAACCGTAGCCTGTCACAGCATTACATAATGGAACAACAAACTCAAGCCTCTGCATAGACTCAATGGGAATCGGCTGCCATGTGTGGCATGTCTCTGCGGAGTCACTCCCAGCACAGTTTGGCTCTCGGTGGTACGCGCTCCGGTGAAGTGGCCGGTTCGTCAGGTCGTGGCGTGGCAGTGATGCAGCGCAGAAACAGAAGCCGTACACACTGGAGTCTATTCACCCAACGTGTCTGCTCTCCATCGAAGCAGACACTCACCAAGCCTGCCTTTTTTTACAGACCGCCGCTTTGGCCTGGGTTTGTGTCATGTCTTTTTTTTATGGCATTGTAATGGCTAAATGTATATTTTTGATGTCATGTATCGCGGAGGAGACAGTCCCAGAGGGACAGTGGAGGTGTCTGTTATTTCTCATGTGCATGAACCTTGGCACCACTTCTTATAATGATTTTCTTTTACCATTATTTAAGCCGTCTCTTAAATTGGAGGGTGTTCAGTATAGCGGTTTAGGAAGAGGAAACTTATTAGATTATATTTAATGTAATTTAGGAATTTGAAATTGTTGAATAGGTTTCATGCACACACGGTCTACTGAATAGCTCATGTTTTTGCCAGATATTTAAATGCATTACATGGATGACTGTCACAGTGCTGAGAAAGTATTTAGAGTATGCTTTTCTTAAATAGTTTCACCTAATGTTTGGTCTTTCGTGGCGATTTAAGAATCAGTGAAACATATTGAACTCGTTTGACATGTAAATATTGTGATTATCACCAGATGGACATTTGTATGCATGACTAAAGATGGAATAGGAAAATTTATGTAAATTCTAATCAAGTCAAATTGTGGGCAGCCAAAAATCCGTTACCCATGTATTTTACCCTACTCTTTTAACATTTAGCAGTTTTGTAATTCCAAAGTATGTTCCTCATTACTATAAAAAAGGCTTTCATAGATTGCAGAGGAATGCCTTCCACAAGTGAACAGCTGGGTGAGTTGATAATGACTGGTGTGAGTGAGAGCATCAGATTGGTAAGGCTCATGATTAAAAGCTATGAATAGCTACAGTATTTAGGCCCTATAGATCTAATGATCCCACTAAGATCTGGAGATGTTATGTTTAGTTTGGCTCTCAGAGGAATTAACCTTGCAAGCATGGTGCTGTGTGAAGAAACTGATCCCAGCTCAGAGAGCTGGAGGTGCTACACTTCCTCTCTGCCATGTGCCCCTGCATAAGTGAAGGCAAGTCACTTGCTTACAGGAAACCCAGGTCTTGACATGATATAGATTAACATTGCAAGGGTCACTGGGAGAAGTGGGCTGTGGTCCGGGTTTGGTATGTTACCTTGACGGACAGACCCCATAGCTTGGAGAAATGTCATCTTAGCTGCAAAGGGAACAAGCCAGAATGCATTAAGTTTTAGTATACATTGAATTCATTGCGTGTGATGTGTGTACATGTGAGTGTTATTATAAAAGCTACTTAGTCAATAACAGTCAGGTTTAATTCTCATTCTATGGTGACCAATTATTTCTTTCAAAGCAGGCAGTGGATTGTAAAACAATGATGAATTTGGTTGCTCCATTTCAAGCCAATAAATTACCTGTAGCCATTTCTCTTGATTTATTTGCAATAGAAAAGCAAAAAAAACAAAAAACAAAAAAACTCACATTGGTGGGCTATTTAACTTGGCAACGACTTTGTGTTTCCGTAAATGAAGATAACAGTTATGGATGTTTGGTTAGATGCTAAATAATGGGCTAGTGCTGCTAACTACACAAACAAAGATGCTCTTTGATACAAATGTCACAGATATGAAAAGTTATCTCATCGTTTACTTCCGCTTCCGCGGTTTCCATGGTAACATGATACAAACAAAGCAGCCTAATCCCGTGGATTACTTTACAATTTCTTAAAAGTAGCTCACATGCTGGAAAAATTGCTGAAGAGCTCAAGAGGTAAGAGAGTTAAGTTTGATTAATATTATTTATGCACATCCAAATTCACTAATAGGTAGGAATTTCGTGATAAAGTTGGTAATAGCTGATAGCTTTTAGCTACCGTTGGCTATGAATTACGTCATGGTTATCTACATTACTGTACTACCCAGGCCCATTTACAGCACCCGCACATCTATGAGGGTCGCACTTTCTTTGACAGTGATAAACTGCTGTCCACCCTGTCCCTGGAGAGGAGGGGGGCCCAGGGGGCTATAAATTCACTGAGCATATAGTTTATGTCCATAGTTCTCTGGTTTATCGATCAGTGTCTTTTGTCTATATAACCTGGCTGGACCTGATGCCTTAGGATCAAGTGTGGAAAAGGCCTGCTGTCACATATCCTCGTGCCTACATAATAATAATAATAATAACAAAACCTTTAAAAGTCTCTCCAGTGGGTAAATGTACACTTTGCAATAATCCACATAAATAGGCTACATAAAATACATAAATACACCATATACATTACGTACAAAAATATGCATACACTGACTGCTATGTAATTAGCAGTTGGAGAGATGATGTACAATCATGCCTATTTGCAAAGTTAAATCAAAGTGTTAATTTTCATATCTCAATGGCAGGTCAAGCTAATAAACAGACCCCCATGGATACTGAATGACAGGAATTAGTCGAAGCTCTGTTCAGTCTGTTTGAGGCATTGACCGCTCTAATTACAGCACAAATTGAGTGGTCATCCAACCTTTGGCCTCTCAGCACGTTTCCTGGAGAATAGTGATGTTTCTTTCATCAATTATCTTTAACTGTGAATTGACAATTAGGTTTTTGGCCATTTAAAGTTCTTTACAGGGTTAATGTTTGTCTGTCATCTGTGATTACAGATGCTGTAGTAATTTGGCATTAGTAAATAGTTATTCAGAGGAACATTCGCTTTGCCGGCTCAGGTCCATTTCAGCTCTCATGTGTCCATTTTTCTCCCAAACAGACAGATCCAGTCACTGCTGTGGGCTGAATGCTTGGCTGAAGCTGAAAAGGATCCTCTCTGAAGCAGCGTCTGTGACGAGCCACCATGGTACGCCTGACCGTAGATCTGATCGCTAAATCTAGAAACCACTTCAAAAAGAAAAGGGGCCTCTCCTTGCCAGAGTACCTCAAGACACTCACCCACCTCCACTTTTCCAACAAGAATATTGAAGATATTGTAAGTAGCCATTATTGTTGCCGACTGTTTAATCCTGTGTTTTTCCGCCTCTTATATGCCTCACTTTTTTTTTCTATTTTCAGGGTGATCTCTCCATGTGTAGAAACCTCACAGTACTTTACCTGTATGATAATCAGATCACAAACATTTGCAACCTCGGCTTTGCCTCCAACCTAACCCATCTGTATATGCAGAACAACAGCATCACTCATATAGATAACCTCTCCAACCTGCAGAATCTCTCTAAACTGTGAGTTCACAAGTTTGACTTATTGTTGTCTTGTGCTGTGATAATAACCCACAGTCTTCTAAGGTGTGTGTGTGTGTGTGCCCGTGAACATGTGTGGTTTCCCTGCTCTGTAGGTATCTGGGTGGAAACAGGATTGCAGTGGTGGAGGGCTTAGAGAAGCTCTGTGAGCTCAAGGAGCTTCACCTGGAGAATCAGAGGCTGGCACCGGGGGAAAAGTTGCTCCTTGACCCCAGGACTCTCCTCTCACTTGCAGTATGACCTATTTTTACTGTTCACTCCAGTGATAGTATGAGAAAAGAATGATGATCCACACTTTTTTCATTTGAAATTATATCTTTTTTAAGTAATCAAAAGGCCAGAGGAAAGCTTAAATTAATCTTTTTATACAGAAGGATTTGTGTGTCAACCTGGGAGGTTATCACATCCATTTTAAAGATCTCAGATTTCTCAGAGGCCATTTAAGGCAGTATTTTGCCGGGTTTGATGATGTCAAAGAGACCTCTGTTGCTCTCTCTGGTCTGACAAATCAGTTAGGTCTGTTTACTTCGTTTACTGCCCAGGCCATGGATAAACACACCAAAAGTCTCAGCTTCTTGTTTGTTTGGATAATTGAATAAATTGCTGTGCAAATTTAAAGAGTTCCAGCTTTTTATAAATGTGCCATTATAGAACTTCAAACCAAGATGAATATTTAGCAACAGCACTATCTAGAGTCTGATTTGGACATGATCCCAGTAGCTCAGGCACATAAGGAGATGTAAATGTTTAATCCAGATGGATCACAAGTGGGGAAAAGGATGAAAATACTGGTGGGCATATTTATTTTGGGCATACACAATAGCACTATAATGTGCTTTTTCAAAATATAATTTTCTTCATTTTCTTTGAGTGTCCATTAATGTACTAATGTATGACCTTTTTCTAGGAAGTTGTGACATTTAGGTGGGTCGTCCATCTTTTTTTTTAGTGTGCTGGGTTTTCTCCGTTAGGGTCCACAATGTAATATATGTATGTGTAATATTCTGTCATTGTATTAACTATAAAATGATCATCGATCTGTATTCTTTGCACAGGAGTCTCTTTGTGTCCTGAATATCAATAACAACAACATTGATGACATCAGGGACTTGACAGTGCTGAGAGAACTCCAGCATTTTTCTGCTGCTGACAATAAATTACACAGCATGGAGGTAGGTGTAACCTTTTTAAAAACTTAACTAAAGATACCTGGAAAGCCACTTGCCATTCAGGACTCCAGTGTGATAGAGGTAAAAACTGGCTGCATGCTGTGCACTGTGCAGTAAAAGTAAATAGCACCACATCACAGAAAATATGCATGACATGGCGTATTAAAGTCAACATACCAGCTATTAGCTGATCGGGTCAGCATTAACATTGTTCCGTAGCTTTCTGCAGTGATGTGTGAAATGATATGGAGAACAGGGTTCTAAAGAACCAAATCCGGCAAATCCCGCCATAGGTTCCCAGTCTCCACGACTCGCACAGGGTCAGAATTATTCAACAAATCAGCGAGCTATTCCCCTGAGACTTTTCCCGCTGACAGCTTTAAACAAGCACAAGTTTCTCTCCTTCCTTGGGAGGCTAATTTTTCCTCTCGGCCTCAGAATCCTCCATTTGATACCCCAAACCAGCAGTACTTAACTTTATGAGAGATTCATCTGAGGCAGAGATATGATTTATGCTCTCTGACTTCCTTGAAAAATGACCTGCTTGTTTTTTGAGGCTCACTCTCTTTTTTTTCGGCTTGAACTGATATATCAACTGAAAAGGTTGACGACTTCATTGAAAGGTACTCAACTTTTTTTTTTTCTCACTGGCGTTTAACATCAGCTTGACACACTGAAAGCACTTGACTACATCGCCAAGGCTACTTTCTTAACACAAGTGATTTTCTTTTGAGAATGTTGATGCAGGTAATTGCTGTACACGTGTCATTTTTAGCAGATATCTCCTATAATTTATACAACCCGTCTGCCACTATTGATCCTGCAAAGACAGCACTCTAAAGGATCAATCCCTTCTTCTGCGCCATTTGCTCAGAATCCAGAGGAAACATTATGGATTTTTTAAAATAGATTATGACAGGCAGTCAGCTACGGTGACAAATGGGGAGCATCTTCGGAGACTGTTAGCTGTGTGCAGGGCAGAGAGGACAGGGGAATCGAAGCCCTGGTCAAATACAGGTTCATAACTGGCCCATCATTAGTCCAGGCGAGAGAGGCATCCGAGCTCAGTGAGTATCCAGCCTTTGCTGTTCTCCACGCCCCCGCGTGGGGGGCAATTTGGCGCTGGGCTGCTCTTCGGTGAGGGCCTTCTGAGTGACGGCCCTGACACGATCATTTATCAAAGCCTGGGAGCGCGCGGTGCTCAGGGGTCCCCTCTGAACTGATTGCAGCGCGGGCTGGAAAAGTGGAAGCGCTTTGGCCAAGACAGGAAGGCAATGAACAATCAGAGCGTGTCCAGAGAGTATTCATATTTCCAGGCTTGGATTAATGTGCCTTTAGATAAACATACAACTGCAGGCAACTCGCTGGAGGAGCCAGCCTCACACTGCCCCAGGAGAAAACTTGTAGTTACATGACACCGGCGACACTGTTTATTAAAATAGACTGATGTGTTGTTTATGCACTTTCCACTGGCCCTTGTAGTTCACACTGCCATTCACTTAAACCACGTCTTCAAAAGTTGTGACCTGATGTTTGTCCCTGATTAGTAATCATTTAAATATGCATCATATTTGTTTAAAAGAAAGTTGTCCCTTGTTTCCTGTTTAAATACTGAGCTAAACTAAAATGAAAACACAACTTGTTATTGGGGAAGTTTCTCTGCTCTTTGTATTTTCAGGAGTTAGAGGATGTGTTCAGCCACTGGCCTGAGCTGCTTCAAATGGATTTGAGTGGGAATCCTGCGTGTAAAAAAGCAAAGTACAGAGACCGGCTGATAACCGTGTGCAAAAGTCTCGGTGAGATATTATTCATTTTCTCGCTCTCTGACTAGGGCCAATCCTAAAGTCACCACTGAATAATAAAGTAAAAATATACACTGTTCACTTTTCAGTTTCAAATGAAATGTTTGTTTCATATTTATTTTTGTAGTGGTCCTTGATGGCAGGGAAATTAATGAGTTAACCAGACAGTTCCTCATAAACTGGAAAGCATCCAAAGAGGCAAAGAAGAAAAAAAGCAACAAGCATACATCGACCGGACCGCTGATCCCTTATCCTTTAACAAGTATGTCTTTTTTAATTCAACTGTAACATCTTTAGCC
>JBCAUF010000072.1:10157961-10172552 GCA_038406115.1 Haemulon aurolineatum | reverse complement strand
AGAGAGAGAGCCAGAGTGAGGAGAAATTCAGTTTTCTTTACTGGTGCATAAGTGAGGTGCCCCAGGGCAATCCAGTGGCCTGCCCACCACCTCCCCCTAGCATCGGTGCTGGTAGGCAGGCAGAGGCAGCAGCCAGCCCCAGCTGGAGGCCCTGGAGCCACTGCTGATGCTGATGCTGCTGCTGAGCCTCCGATGTTAACGCTGTGCCAAGCTGGAAGGGGAAGCCTTCACTGCCCTGCTGCATCATCTGGATGGAAGGTGACTAGAGAGCACGTTTAATGACGATTTTGACACAACAGTTTGTAAACCGCTCAGGCCATTTTTAATGAAACCTTAATTTATATCTGACTTCTTTTTTTTTTTTTAGCGAGAGTTAAGCATCTCTATTTTTGACAAATATTATCTCGTCTCAAGCTCCATTTTGTAGCAGCTTCACCATCAAATTTCCATTTTTCTCCTGAGGAATTGAGGGCCAAAAAGTTTAAAATCTTTCACATTTTGTTTCATGTATTTAAAAACTTGGTGGTGCTTTGCATCACAAGACCTACAGGTGCATGCATGTGCAACAGACGATGTCACGGAAATCTAAAAATGACTCTCGTGTCTCCCTTGCAGTGGCACAGACAGCGTGTATAAATACCACGGTGACCAAACATGCTCGTGTGCGTGTGATTTGCAGGAGGAGGCTTCTCACTTATCACCACTAGAGAGAGACAGTAAGCCTGACAAGGAAGACGGAGCACGATCTGAAAGCATCCGACGAAAACACTTGTTTGTAATTAGATGACCCAAGATTCCTAATGCCGCCGGAGAGCCATGCCGCAACCGCATTTCCATCTGGTCAGTTTGAGCTTGAGCAAGAATCACCATGACCATTAAACACACAGCAGCCATTAACATGCTTTGCTCACCTCGGACTGTAATATCTGCAGACTAATGCAGCCATAAGGTTGTTTTTAGTAGTTAATACAGTGTGCACCTTTCTCCACGATGCCTGGACACTAATGTAAAAAGCAATTTCCACTTTTAAACGATTCTCCTCAAGGGTTCACATGCTGCCTTGTAATGATATTACTCCTTGCAGAAGTTTCTTTTTTTTCCTCTTTTTTTTTTTGCGCATATCCTCCAGAGGACCTAACAGTGGCTCTCACCTCTCATTTTCAAATTAAAGCCACAGATAATTTCACTTTCACTCCTCCTTGAGTTCTGTGGATAAGCTACCCTGCCATTTCATCCCCATCAGATAAAACACAATCAGCCTGCCTTGTGCACAGTCCTCATCCACCCCCCCTCCATGCACAGAAGCCATATCAGCTCAGTGGCATACATGTGCATAAATGTGTTGTCGGTATCACCCTCCCACCTGTGTGTATTTGCATGGTTAATCTGCGCGCGTGGAGGGAGGAGGGGGAGAGGAGGGCCTGATGGAGGGTAGATAGGTGCGTCTCACGGCCTCATGGGCTCTTGAGGAATTTTATTGGAGGTTCAGCTCCCAGTCAATGGGATCAGCCGTAAATCCCGCTCAGAGTGTGGCAGGAAATGATGTGACTCCGGCAATTTATGTCAAATAACTTTTGAGGATGTGTGAGTGTAGCGATCAGCGCTACCAGGGCAGCGATAACTCTTCGGCAGGGGGGCCCCGGTGAAGATTTAATTGAGACATTTTTCTTTATCTGGAGCGAAGCGCCGGAGCCGTGTTGTTGTGTAACGAGATGTAATGTCTCTCTTTATACGGGGGTCAACATCCAGGATGAGGGAAGGTCACGGACTGACTGTTTGAGCATCCAATTTGCTCACGTAATACCCGCTCCACAGGGAGCTGGGTAAAGGCACAGAGTATTAAGTTACACAGTCCACATATCACACACACAGACATGGTGGAATATAATGCTGCCTTGTGATTTCATGTGTGGCCAGTCTGTGTGTGTGAGAGTGTGCAAGGCAACAAAATGTGAAGTGATGTGGTTGTTCAGGCTGATAACATTTTTATTTGCCTCAATGAAGGAAGAAATATTGAACTTTCTAACAAGTCTATGAAGTCTATTACAGTTACACGCTAGTAATAAGATTTTTTTTTAGCATTAGGTGAAAAATTTAATTCATATGTTCTTCTTTTATTTGGTAAAAATAGCTACAGTTATGTCAGCAGGGTCACACTGCAATAAGGGGGAAAATCATATGCAATGCTTATCTAATACATGACTCATGATAAATTAACACATGATGTATTATGAATTCCTGTTGCTTAATGTTAACAAATGATCACGTCACTATGACTTTATATGGCTAGTTCACACATAATAGATAATCAGTTATAAGGAATATTAATTCACAGTAATTGATTATTGATGAGTAGTTGATGTATGATGAAGTCAGCTTGATCCCATCAAACTGGCTGTCAGATAATAAACATAAATACAGCTACATAAACTATAATATAAATGTCACTTTAGTATATAAATAAACTTTTATCTAACTGAAATACAGCTAACTTGCTCCTAACTGATCATCATGAAGTGTGAACTAATCACATAAAGTCATAGTGACTTGATCATTTGTTATTGGTGAGCAACAGGAATTCATGATACATCCTGTATTAATTCATGCACTCAGTCATCACGAGTCATGTCAAGATTTAAATATATGTTTGTACCCTTATAATAAAATTACATTAGTAAGTGTTTGTAAGAGATTTATGTATAACATTCAAAGTGCACTTAAAGTAAAAGTGAAGAGGACTCATGTAGTACTCATAATGCAGAATGGCTCCAGTCAATATTATATAGCCAATAAAAATACTGGATAATTATTGCTGATGCATGTGAGCTCCACGTTGTAGCTGGTGTAAGTGAATTTAAACTGTTGTTGGTCGTATAAACTATAACAACTCATTTTGTAATTTGATCATATGTGTCCTAATATGTAACATCTGCAGTGATAGAAGAAATACTTTCAAGGACAGTGTTAGCACAGAACCATCCGCAAAACGTACTTTCTTTATCATAAGTAAAATTATTCATCATGGAGCTGAGGGGCTACAGTCAGTGTAACAGTAGGCTATCATACATTATACTCGTTGATTTTTATGAACAATGCAGTAACATTTTAATGTTGTAAATAAGAAGTTGATTCAAACTGTTTCACATAGGCCTACAGTAGACTATTTTATAACAATGCAAAATAGGCTATGTTAAAAGAAACATTAGTTTTGTAGGTTTTTTATAAAATTTGAATATTCAAAGTAAATAACTATAAATGTGGTAGAATACAGTATTTCCACTGTAAATGTAGTGATGTAGAAGTAGGTTATGAAGCACCATAAAATAAAGTTCTTGAGTAAAATGCAAATCACTTGAAATTTACACTAGACATCATGTTCATCTGTGGAGTTACTGCAGTGGGTGTCAAATAGCTAAATATAGTGGAGAAGAAAGTGCGGTAGACTATTTGAGTATTTATCTGTCCATCAGTGTAACATCGCCTGCATGAAAAACTCTCCAGCTCATCTTATGTTTGACTTGGAGTGAAATCCCTGATGTATACTGCATGTGTTGCATTGTGTATCCGTGTGCGTGCTCCCCCTCCTGCAGCAGCTTGCACGAGGGGGGCCTTGATGAGATGCATGCGCACACGGGCAGCTCATAATTGTGGCCATAGCTCATTATTGTCCCCCGGATGATTTGGATCCGCCGGGGGGAGTCTCGTCCTCTGACACCGCCACGTCCGACAACCACTCCAGGCACTGATTGGTGGGATGAAATATTGCCGGCGAAAATTAAAAGGTCCCAGTGTCAAAATAATTCATGATATGCATATCTTCCCCGGCTTGATGAAATCGCTGATATCTGGATTAGGCGGATAATAAAAGCGATCAGGCTACAGTTAAACTGTTTCAGCAGCGGCGGGGGGTGGGAGGGGTGGGAGGCATCTTCTTTATGTGTCAAGAGAGGTGGGCTCCTGGGGGTCAAGATACCAACAAGTGTGTGGGTGCGTGCGTGTGTGCGCGTCACCACCCCTGTCAGGGTTTGCGCGCGGTGCAGTTCTCCACACACCCGGACCTGTGATTTGAATATCCGCTGTAATTGTCCCAAAACGGCTCATCAGTGGATCTGCCTGCTGCCATTAGGGCCCAACAATATGGTGTGACATTCAAATTCCCCTCAATGACAGGTTATTAGGAGCCCCGAGCAGCCGGCACATAGGCTAATTAAGCACCGTAACGTTGACCTGTAATATGAAGTGATGGCTCAGTGGTATAGTGGGCAAAAAATGAAATAGGTGCTTTGTTAAAACACAGGAGAAGTGGAGGGGTTTTTTCCCCCCACACTCATGGATCATAAAGAGGAAGACAGCTGTCAGTGTAAAATTCAACTCAAACTTATAGAGGGAAATAACACAGACTGTGATTTTATAACTGGCAACAGCTGACAGACCATGAGAGTGAGATAACAGTCATCGATACTGTTCAATATCGCCAAAAAAAAAAAAAAAAAAAGAAGTGATGAATTCTGCCTACACTCTGTTCCCCTATAAGCTCATGTTGCTTCATGGTACACAATTTACATATAACTCCATTTTTATCCTCGGTGATGTTTACCAGTGTGAACAAATCTTTTGGTACCAAAGGAAAAAAAAAAAAAAAGAAAGAAATATTAAAAGAGAGAAAAACAAACAACCTGAGAAAAAAAATAAATGAACGTGCGAACTTTCATTTGTGACACTAAAAGCCTATTACACAACTTAAGACATGCTGTCGGAGGCCCCCGCTTTCCCCTTTAGAACAAGTGGACGTTGTGATGAGCAATGGACCCATCTGCTGTGCCCTCTCCTCCAACTGGTGTGTGAACATGATGTAGTCTGTAGGTGCCATTTTCCAAGTCGGAGTAGAAAACCAGTGGTACCTGGAAGACGGAGAAAAATCCTCCATCTCGAAACGTGCTCTCGAGGTGAACAAAGCAATCCTCTCCCGCGCTAAGATGATGGCTTTAATGGGCTTTTCGACACGTGTAAAACAATCACAAGTGCACAAGTTTTATGACCCACTTCTGCTTCTTTAATTGGACCCAGATCTCACCTTCGCACACTGAGGCAAAGCAAGTCTTTATGCTAAACTGTGGGCCAGAGGCCTGTGTAATGGTGGGTCTGTGGCAGGGCTGCTGAACAGAAGGTCTGCACTCCCTCGCCCCCTCCCTCTCCTCCCTCCCCTCCCTCCATCTCTCTCCCTTTTCTCTCTCTATCTCTGTGCTAGCCCTCCCTCCCTCACCACTCACCCCCCCGTACCCCCCCTCTCCCCCTCTCAACCCCCCCCTTTCATAACGGTGGCAGATGGCTGCAGATGAATCCCTCATAATCATGTCAGGACGGCTCCTCCGATCCCAATTCATCTCTTTAAACACATTTCATCAGACGGAGAATTACACAAAGATAAAGGCGGCCGGCAGACAACAAAAGCACACAAAGATTGTCCTTGCAAACAAGTGTTCTTAGTCCCTAACACCACTTAATCATTTGTGCTCCTGTTATTGCTCCTCTCCCCCTGTGCAATCAACTCTACCCCATTTTCCTCCTCACGCCTCTCGCTCTTGCACTCTTTATTTATGTTTTTCCTTACTGTTAATTGTCTCCATCCCCTGCTACTGTCTGTCCTTATTAAGCATAAATCTTTCTAACAAGCTTCCCTCTCATCCCCCCGTCGCTGTCTTTTTTGAAAGAGACAGGTGTGTAAAATCCTCTCCACTCCTCATTGACTCCCGGTTTCCAATGGCTGCCCTTTTTTTTCCCTCCTTTTTTTTATTTTGGAGGGGTGATAATTTGCCACAAAGTGAATCGTGATTTTTTTTTTTCCTCCTCCCCCTTCCTCCCCCTGCTGTGACCCCGTGTCACCCATCCGCATGATGCCGTTAATTGTGGATCAGGTGAAGTTTGTCTCACCTCATTTCAGGGCCATGCTCTGCTAGGGCCATTCTCCCCACTCAAAAGGCCACATAATTTCACAGCCTCCTACTTCTCATTAATCCCTCCTGAGTGGCTGCTCTCCGAGTTCCAGATCACAGATTTGTTTTGCTCTTGTTTTCTGACTCACTGCCCTCCCTGCCCCACCCGCTCCTCCCCCCCCCCCCCACGCCTTCATATTAACCCCTTTAGTGAGACCCCTCCCAGCTCTCTCCACTGAGCCGGGGGCCCTTCGTCGTATATATACTCATTCTCCTCCAGCCTTCAAAGTCCTCGCGTTTTGCTCGTATTTGGACAGCGGATGTGTCCACTTGTCTCTTTTGTTCTGCACCTTTTGGGAGAGAAGCTACCATAGTCTGCTTTGTGAATAAAGTGGACGTGAGCACGCGTTGGTGTGGCGTCTGCTCGCAATGCCAGTATCACCTCTCCTTCCAAAACAACTCCACACCCGGCTGCATCGTGCATTCAAACTGATAAAAACCTGCCATCTCCAGCCTAATAAATACCAAGTGACAAATTGAACCAAACAATGGGAACTGAGGGAAAGCTGTGTGTTTGTGTGTCTCTGCACATGTGCACGTGTCTGCTCAACACGACCGTCAGATTTCCTCGTTCCTTCCCAGCTAAACTTTTTTTTTTGTGTGTGTGTGTGTCTATTCATAAATTATTCATGAGAAAAAGCTGAAGATCTCTCATTAACATAAAATAACAATTTGCTAATTTATGGAAACTCCTAATTACTTGCCTTATTTGCCACGACCATATTAAATATTCATAAATATGTGATTATTTCTTTGATTCGACTGTCGTTCAGTTTAATCTACTATTTTTGCTCAACAATAGCGCCGTGCCAGCTTGTGCTGCGTGTACCAACCAAAACAAAAACTCAGGATAGAACAATGAACGATATTGTGCATTCACAGTATGAGCCTTTGATTTTTCTGACTCTTTAATTTCTTTAATACACCTCTAGTTTATCCATATGCTAATTTAATGTCTTTGTGGTTGTTGATGATTTCCTTCTATTAGAGGAAGCATCTTTGGTTCCTTGTGTTTCAGGTCATGTTCAACTGAATTATCTTAAGGGCATTGAATATGCAAAGTAAAAGGTTTTAAAAATGTATTCTGGTGTGAGTTAAATGTACCTTAGTTTTCTGAATGATTTAAATGCTTCACATTTGGGAATAAGATTTCTACTTCCTTCTGACAGAAAATGCTCATATTTACAAAAGTGTTGGAGCAACAGCAGGTAATTTGACTTGGAATTACTAAAAGGATCATACTGAATGTATTAAACATATAGTAAACTGTTATTTATGGATTTAGGGTAGCTCAGAAATGACAGAGAAGAGCAAAATCTCAGACTACACAAGCTTGTAAATTGTGGTGCGGCTGCAGCTTCATTTCATCGCAAGTCAAAAATTAAAAATGCATTCATTCATTTGGCTCCCATCCAGAACTAATCATCTTCATTTTCCGTTCTGTAGCCTGAAAGTTGGCTTTTACTCCAGTTCATTTCGATTTCCTCGAAAATTGAAAAAAGACCGAGAGGGTGTGTGAAAGAAAAGACGAGTCTATCTTTGAATATCTCCTCTCGTCTTTATAGCAGCAAACAGTTGTCAGAGGAAGTCTCAGCCAAGTTCTTGGGAGAAAGCAGAGTCTTGGATCCCATCTGGGACGGCTAGATGAGGTCTCTTGCTGTCATCGCGTCTGTTGTCAAGGCTGCATTTAACCTCAAATTTATGACTTTGTTATATCAGAATTAATTACAGATATTTCCCCCCAAAGTGAGTGACGTTGACGAAAACGCTAAGCACAGGCAATTTAGCTCTATTTGCAGATTAATTTGGGCCCACCTGTGATGCTTGGTGTGCTAAGTAGGTACATCAGTTTTAATTACAGACCTCGCGGAGTGGGTTTAGTTAAATTACAGTATTAATTATCACATTTACCAAATATCAGAGTGACAAACGGTTGCGGAGAAGCACTTCCCTCAAGCCTCCTGTTTCTCCAGACGACGGCTTCACTTCTGTCCTTCAGGCAACCTTCAGACAGGTGGGCATGATGGAGGGCTTTGTTTCTGAAGCATCTACCTTGATTCATCACTTTGCACTGACTGCCAAAGACGTGGCTGCCGAAGCTCAAATCTTATGGGTTCTGACACTGCATGCTTCCGCACAGAACAAGGTGTAATGGAAAGTTTTTACCCGCCATATGGTGAAATTAGGCAGAATGTTTGGAAAAAACGAAGAAAACACCTCGCGGGAATCAGCGTAGTTACTCCCATTATAAAAAGAGAATAAGTGGCCTTTGTTCACATCATTACCCTCTTCATTCAGTCAGCTACATTAATCTCTTCAAGGATAATATGATTCACGCTTGACTGCCACTTCACCAGTCTACATCTGAAAGAGAAAATAGCCACCTTTGACCCGTGGGATCATTACAAATATAAGATGTATAGAACCACGAGTGATCGGTTTAAGACATTAATCTTCCTCATGTTTATGTGAGGTCGACATTATAGTTCACAGAGCAGTCGTGAAAATCGGAGCAAGCTTTCGGACGTGCATGTAGCCATTGTAAATTCATGTAGAGAATAAATTTTGACAGTTTTTATTAACATGAGAAACAAGCTACAAGTTTACAATTCAAAAGAATTGTCTGATTTTCTGGGAAATGTGCTCACTTGCTTTCTTGCGGAGAGTTCGATGAAGTAGATGAAGACAACTCTCATGTCTGTACAGTAAACACAAGGTTACAGCCAGCAGCTGATTAGCTTAGCTTTGCGCAAAGCCTAGAAAGATGGGGGAACAGCTAGCCAAGGAATAGTCCAGCACTTGTCATCCAGTAAAATCACAAAGTATTGTATTCAAACTTTGCATTTCGCCTTGAGCTCCAAGTAGCCAACCCAGAGAGAGAGTTATCATCGGATTATGTTGTTCATTGTTTTGCTATTCGGACACAACTCTCATCCTACCTTCATCAACACGGCTAAAAATAAATGCTAATGTTGGTTCATATACTAAATGTGCCAATGAGCAACTGTTAGCAAACATGTTCACCACATCAATTGAAAGTTGACAATATATGAATTTCCACTACACCCAAGTGGCACAAAAAATCAGATATCACAGGTGTAGCTTGTGAGCTTTCAGTGTGTTTATAGGCAGAGTCTACAACTGTTGGACATTACAAGGACAACTGTTTGCCTGTGTCTCTATTATTTACACTAAGTTAAGCCAATCAGCTACTGGCAGCTTCATATTTACCGTACAAACATACAATAAGAGCAATATTGATCTTCCCAAAATGTCAAATCATTCCTTTAAAAAGTGAAATACATGGTGCTCAGTGAATTCAGTAGTCATTATCTGAGCTCAGAGACAGACAGGAGCGCTGTTCAGAGGTCCAAAGTGGAGCTGAAACGTGTCCAGGACTGGAACTGGAGAGAGAAGGTCCTCATTTAGCCTTTGGCTGATGTTCTCTCCCACCAAAGCACTATATTAATCATAATCACACAACACCATTAGACTATGTCATTCTATTAAAGAAATCACATTATCATACATTTCATTAATTAAACTCGAACCCAGTCCATCCACTCTGAGGAGCGCCCCATCCAGAGGGTAAGAGCAGGAGACGGAGGTGGGCTAGGATGGAGGAGGAGGGGGTGGGAGGAAGGTGGCAGAGGGCAGGACGCTTCACCACTCCACTCACCATCTCTCCAAAGTGAAATCAAGGGGACAGATTTGCATGTCATGGGCATGGGGTGGGGTATGGTTAGAGGGTTAGACAATAGCAACTGATGATGGAGGTGGAGAAAAAAAACAAAAAAGCCTTCTGACAAGTGTCTGCACAATGGCGAACAGCAAGAAGAGGAGAGGAAGGACCGACTCGCTCCTTAAAAGTTAATCACTGTCCGGGTCACAGGGTGATACTGACACAAACACACCGCAAGTGGCTTTGAGGAGACACTGCTGTGACCGATACCTCTTGGGCAAGAAAATGTGTGCTTGTGCATGTGCAGAATTCAACCCAAGACCCTGTTGAATATCATCTCTCATCCTCCGCAATTAGGTTGTACCTTGTTCCAACACAACACAATGCAGATGAACAAAGGAAATAATAAAAACATGTTAGTCATGTTATTTGTTGTGTCATGCACAAGTGCCAATGCACAGGGTTCACATGGGTGCTGGAATTCCTTGAAAATGCTTGGATTTTGATGTTGTATTTAGATTTGTAGATGAAGTGCTTGAAGCTGCCTGAAAGTGTGACCATCATAGTAAATAGTTTTATATCGGCTCCACTAACAGACAGGTGAAAAATTTCCATTTAACAATTTTGTGTTTTCCTTTAATTTGTCATCCTTCTGTAGAAAGCCATCACAAAACATGATTTTGGTTTTTTTTATGGCACAAAAACTAATAAAAATTTATGATGAGAACGACTTAATGTGACAAAGTAAAATATAATAATTTCAAATGTATTTATATAATTGGCCACAGCTATAAGGTGCTGGGAAAGCTTGAAAAGTTGCTTGTTCGCTTGGATTTACGGATTTATGGAAAAGCATAAAAAACAAGATTGCAAACAATGTTAACTTATGTTATCTTATATCTTATGTTATCTAATACATTTTACAAATTAAACTTCTCCCCTTCCTAAAACACAAGTTCTCTGAGAACTGAGATAAAGGACATGTTACTAAAAATGTAGCCCTTAAATAAACATGCCTTTTCTAACTAATGGCATTGTATCTTAAAGCAGGTGAGCACATGGGGACTGAGTTATGTCTATCCAGAAATAAAGGTATGTTGTAGATTTTGAAATAGAAAAGGAGCTGCAGCTTCAGTCAGTGTAATTGCACTGTTTAGCTATCATCCTGCATTCACATCAAACAAAGCAGTTTTCTGAATAAAATGCATGCTATTTGCTCAAAGTCATCTCAAATTAGCATATTTTTACTTCATACAAATGAGCCAGCCGGATGAATTGTGTCTGGTTTTCTGTCATTTTTATCTGCGCATTTCTTTACTCTCTCTCTCCTGCATTTCTTTACTAGAGAGCCCATTCACTTCTTTTCACTACGTCCCTCCATCTGCCCGTCTCTCTCTCTCCCTCTCCCTCTGCCTCTCCCTCTCTCCGTCTCTCCGGGTCTGATTAGCATGTGTAGTGTATGTTCCGTCACGCTGTAGTGTTGACCTGTGCTGTCATCTCCCTGATTACCTCCCTGATTCACTTTCCTTGTTTAGTAATGTGCAATCAATCATAATCAATTAGCCAAAATGTTGAATCATTAAAACCATTATCATTAATTAAAATAATTATCACTTTCTGCCAATGCTTCATTACCAGTGTTGTCTAACGTGTCTGCCACACACCAGACTTTCCTGCTCTTGCTCTTTTCTTTCAGAAGTCACATTTCCAAAGTTCTTTTGAAAGCTCTGCTGATGATGTGTGCAAACAGTTGCTGATTACATTTGATAATAATTGTGGATTTTTGTCTAATATACACATTTGTCAAAAAAACTGCAAATGACATGATTAATTGTCTGTTCCAAAAATATATATGACAAAATGGTGCCCAAACAAAAGTTTTTGCTTTATTAACAGAAATATTCCTCAAGAAGAGGTTTGCTTGAAAGTCCGGGCATCAAGTTTGTCTCCAGAGACAGCTCCTCGTGACACGAACTGAAGTGTTTTCTCACTGTCTGTAGGATTCTGCTGCCTCCTCTCTTCCTCTCACGCTTGACCAGACACTGTCTTTTCTTCCCACCTCAGACCAGTGCGGGCCCTGTTCTTTAAAGGACGGAGCAGAGATGAGACAGGGGAACCTTAATGATGTGTAAACATCCAGGGAGAGGCAGAGCGCTCGTCTAAAAAGCCCCGAGGAGGCGTGGGGGGGGGGTTGGGAGAAAGACACACAGCTCACTTAGTCCGGCACACTGCCTCAACCCGAGTGGTGAATCAAGACGATTGTCAGTCCGCCGCTCTTCTGTTCGCCTGTTGAAACCTGGAATAGACCTGTCACTCCCTAACCCTCAATAATTGCTCATGTCGAAATTTCCTTGAAAGTGGGCTGCGGGGGCCCCCGAGGCCGTGAAGGGTGCAACTGAGGGTATGTGTGCGTGAGAGATGTGCGAGAGTCTGCGCGGGCGTCTGTTTTTCCAGCTCAGCCCACTGGGCAAAGAAGGGTCTCCTCGCTCCCCTGCCCTGACACTGTGGCGGAGCATCGCTCACTGCCACCTGGGGAAAGCAGGCGTCTCATTGGGGTCATGCCACCCCAGTGGAATGTGAGTCAAAAGGAAATGGGCCTGAACATTGCACAGTATCCCCAGTCTGAGCTCCATTAAGCCAGGCATCCTCACTCTGGGATGGATGTCCATTATTACGCAGAGCACAAGGATCATCCATTGAGCTCATAGTCACTGTGCTTCATGTCCTACATCACTACTCTACAGCCAGAGAGGAGAATAATGAGCCTATAGTGGCTGTAACCGGAGTGTTTTTCCACTCTTTTGGCATAATTGAACCATAAAACAAATAAAACAGGAGTCTTTGTGCAATTAAATTATTTAGGACAAATCATGCACTAATTCTTCACCGCCGTGCGCTCCCTTAGTACACCAGTATCTCTCTCAGTGGAGATGTCTGCCTGGCTGCTCCATCTCCCTCAGCTCTGCCGAGGCCCGTGGCACCGCCTGGCATGACGGGGCATCCTGCAGAGAGGAACCACAGAAAACAGGCTGCGAGGCGGGAGGGGTCTCAGACCATGTGGCACCCCCTCTTTTTCTTCTTCCGCCACCGAGAGGGCCCCCCCCACCCCGATCCTTCGGCGGAGCCCATCACGACCACCTGATTGCATTGTTCGGAAAATTGTCCTCAGGAATGAACATAAATGCATCTCATTAAGGGCCGTGATGTGTGACGGGAAGCGAGGGAAAGTGTTTTGAGTTTAACCCAAAAGAGGGCAGGAAAATGTCCTCAAAAGCAACATATGTGGTACAGTCTGGAGCTGTGGTCGCATATAAAGATAGGGACATAAAAAAAAGCTATTTTTAGAAGCATAGCTTTGAGGACAGCTTGAGCAGAAAAGGACGAGACTGCTGTACATGTTTGTGATTTAACAGTGCAGTAATACCTCCATGTAATCACTAATGAAATACTTTCACAAGAACAAGTGTCCAGGAAAAAAAAACCAACAACAAAAAAAAAAACCAGACATCCCACTCAGTCCTGGCTGCCTCCACCTCTGCCTGCGTATGATGAAGGGCTCTTTTTGGTGTGAGAGCGAAAGAGACAGGCTGGGCTGGCTGTCATGTCATAAAGGATGCAGTCAGAGAGAGCAGACATGATTTCATGGCTAATGATTCCCGCACTAATATCAGTGTGGGCTGCAGAGGGGATAACCAAGTTGAGCTGTCTTAGCTCAAATGATTCAATTAGGCCAGCTGTCCCTATTTGTCATGGCTCAACTGGCTTCTAGATTACCTTTCCAGAGTGCATACGTGCCTCTGCATTGAACTTACCAGCTCAACAGTTTCAGGGGGTGGAAAAAATGGGGAGAATAAGGGGAAAGAAAGGGAGGAAAGAGCGGTGGAGGGGAAGAAATGAAACAAAGAATGCGGTAATAACCACATCATCCACTTAAACGTTGGGGCCAATTACAGAGATAAATGTGACTTTTTGTTGTGCGGAGGATCCTTGTGGTGAAATCAGAGGAGTCCCTCAGAGCGCGCCGGAGTGACTGAAGAGATGCTATAAATGGAAATCTGATCACTAAAAGCACGAGAGACAACAGCAGAGACAATGAAGGTCAAGAGATAAACAGAGGAGAGAGAGCAAAGATGAAACAGCAAAGAGGGACGATGAAGTGCAGAGAAAAAACTCTTGTCTTTCGCATCTTACGCCGAAATGATTTCTATAAATTTGATTTTTATTCTAAAGCAAATCAAAAAACAACAGAGGAGAACATGCTCACACGGTCCCACTGCTTCACCTTTCCTTCTCCGAGCCTCAATTAAGTGTGTGATAAGTATTAAATTCAAAGAAGCATTAGAGTCATTAGTGTTGATTGAGTTGATGACTCTGAGGGCGATGTCTTCTTCCTCTCACTTTAATGTGGTTAAGCGTAAATTTGTGTCAACTAACCTCATCAGCTCCAATTAACACAATTGTCAGTTTTGGGTCAGAGAGGTTCGGCACACTAAAATGGTAAAATATCTCATTTATTAAAGGTAATTAGTTATGTTAGGATTATTAGCGCTGTCACTTGTGCATTAACACAGAACCTATAAAGCAAGAGAGCCACTGTATTTCTGCAGCGGTGTAAGGCGAGGCGAAGCTCGATTAGAAGCGACTCCCTCAAATAAACAACGTCCCATTAAAAGCAGGGACATAACATGCTTTGTGGGTAGCGTGCTCAATGCTTACGCAACCATGAAGACACAAATGATGTTTCATTTTTCACTTCTTCGTGGCTAAACAACAGCACATTACCGCACTCCACGGAGGCAAGCATTAATACAAGAAATAAAAGGTTTTATCCTCGCGGGAGAGACATGTGAGCAGCTTAATGGGACAATATTCCTTAAAGATGCTCTGTGTGTACTTCCACTGTACTGCTTATGGTC
>JBCAUF010000072.1:10124976-10143924 GCA_038406115.1 Haemulon aurolineatum | reverse complement strand
ATCATTACCAATATCCACCTGTAGGCAGCTCAGAGTAGAAATGCATAATGATTGCTAATTGCCTTGTTAGTATGAAAACAAAGCAGCGTTTTTGTTTTTTTTGTTTTTTTTTCTTGTGCTGAAGGGCTAAATTACCAGGAAACAAACAAGTGGAGGGGAACATGTGAATGAGGATGTTTTTACATGAGCATCTGTGGATACAGCTGCCGCTCGCTCTGACCATCCTGCCTTCTCCTCTCTGTTTTTTCTCAGGCTCAAACAAACAAAGACAAACAAGACAGCAGCCTCATGTGCCTGCTTTGGTTAAGTGTTATCATCTACAGACCCAGTTGTTTATGACACCAGTTCATGTCTCTTTTTTTTTTTTTTTTGTCTTTTGCGATCAGTTGAGAGCCGCATCCGTCTCCCTCTCGTGATGTCCCCCCATGGAAAGTCTCTCCATTTTATGAGTTTGTTTTTATTTGTAGAACACTGAAACGACGATGCTGCGCTACCATGCAGGAACAATAGTGTGGCAGATTGAAGTTAGCGGTAGCTTATCCATAATGATGGTGACAAATAGCACTCCTGGGCATTTGTTTCTTCTACAGCGGAGCAACTTTAGCAGAGGCAGTCATGCTGATGATGAAACGCACACTCGCTTGCCTCCTCTGTCTATCTCTTACTCCCGTCTCTCGGCGCGCCTCCCTCTGCGTCCCCAGAGAAATGTGTTTACCTCGGCAGTCACCTGCCGCTGCGGGAGCCAGAATGAGATTCAGGGGCCTTTTGTCCCAATCAGCTTTTCCTATCAGGCTAAATGCTCTCTGGAGACGGGGCTTATTACATGACACGATCCTCAGAGTAGATAAATGGTCGTCCGTGTCACAAGCCGGACCCCCACTCGTGGCGGGGGGGCCGGGTGGGGGTGAGGAGACAGACAGCTTGGGGCCCAGGAGATGAAAGGAGCCCACAGCCTTACTGACGTTTTAATCAAAAACAGTTAGCGCTGAGTCCGTCTGTTTGCAGGCAGAGATGCAGGGAGGCTTCTCATTGGTGCCTTTTGAAAATATGCAAGGATTGAAATGCAGACCCTGCTGACATATAATTTACCTGCTGTCAGTCTGTATGGGCCTGTTTTATCATGAGTGCTTGTTGTGATCCTCCTGCCCTCCACCACCACCACCACCATTGAAGCCTGACACACAGACCCTCCCTCCTCCGTTTTCACTCCCCCTGCCACCTGTTTCAGCTATATGCTGAAAAGCCAGAAGAGATTGTGCGTTAGTCTGAGGTCAGTTCTTTCACTGAGTTGTCATATTACTGCAAGGACAGGAGACAGGTGAGACCAATGCAGAGGATTTGGTTATCGTTGTGATGCAAGAGTATAGACCTTTTCACGGCAGCCATATTGACATGAAGTAGTCGGGTAAACACAGGTGTTACCAATACTACTAATTGAAGTTCGGCTCCATTTAGTGTAGCAGAGCCTTTTCCAGTGAGCCAGCATCCAGGATAGCTGCATCTTGACTCAGTTTGACCTGAATGGGAGAGCACCTTCATTAGTGTGATTGGTAACACCTGTGTTTGCGCTACTGTTTCATGTCAAAATGGCTGCTAGCTAGTGAAAAAGGTAGTTATTCAGCTGAGTAGAGCGGTGCTTAAGTTGAAGGTGGGTGGAGCTGCTGCAGTATGCTGTGCCAGGTTCTGGCCAATTTGCAGATATTTTGATGTGTCACAGTAGGAACAGCACAGGTGTGACTAACAACTTTAACAATGGCTTTGTTCTGTCGGTCTCTAAAGTGTCCCAACCGTGACAGTGTGACAATGAGCCAGCATACACAAGTTGATATATTTCAAGGGAAAAAAGAAAATCTTTTGGGGCTTTGGAGTTACATGACGACATGGCTCCACTCAACATAAATCTGAGCAAATGTTCAATTAGAATAACTGGAAACACCTGTGTGGATGTGCAGTGACTTTAAAATGTGAGTGAATATGATCAAGCTGATGACTGCAGCTTTGCATCAGCAGCAGTAACTCTAAGTTTTGTGGCTGTGTCGTACATTTCATACGTCTCCATACATTACAGCCAAATGGTCTGTCTATCTGAATCGTTAAGATTAAATCTGTTTTTAAGGGTCATCACAGCCATCACAACAATGTTGACCAAATAGTGACTTGTGCACATGGTGTGGAAAAGTCACCTAACATCTGCTGCACCCCACTAATCATATCTGCTTCTCCAAACTTGTCTGATTACTGCGCATTTACTGTTTCTGCTCTGTTAATCTAATTTAGATGTAAACATCTCGGATTAAAGCTGAAAGTGAGTGCTTTGACCATAGACAAAACAATACCAACAAAGATATATGCCTGTCCTAAAATGTTCTCCAAAACATCATGACATCACACATTTGGCTTAAAGTAAGTGGCATGACCAACATGTAGAACCATTAAATGCAAAACATATTTTATGGGTTGTTTAATGACAGTCCAATGGGAAATAAGTGAAATTGAGACTGAAGAGTGATGTCATCAGTCGTTTCAGCAAGTGCAGCAAAAATACATATGTTGAAGTTTAAGAGACAGTTAAAGGTCGTCAGGTTGTTATAAAGTGCCAAGCTGTGGTCACGGTGGTTGGATGAGTCAACACGACATTGGCCTTTAACACGAGCACATCTGTTTGTTCAAGTCATCTTCGTCCCACGAACCATAACCACATGACAATGACGCTGCCACAACCGCAGCCAGAAGGTAATTTTAACCAAAACCATGATCTGTCCCTAAACGTAACCAAGCCGTTTTTGTTCCTCAACATCATCAAACCATTCCCACAGCATTGTAATGTCATAAAGCGGTTTTACAAACAATGATTTGTGATGGTTTTTGGAAGGCACAAACAAATGATGTCACCTGACCGACGGGGCTTTAGATCAGAAAACACTTTTGTGTCGTTCTTGAGGTCATGGACAATCGATGTAGAGTTTCTGATGTGGATGAGGCATGCTGGAAGTGAGAACGACAAAGATGCAAATTTCTGAACTTCATCTGCTCCTGATTAACCACCGACAACCATCAATTGGTGATATAATTGCTATTATGTTACTTTTTCACTTTAAATGACCTTTAACATGTGAATCTTTCATGCTCTTACAACATTGATCAAGTAATTCAGTATGCAGGATCATAGCGACTGAAGCATTGTTAGCGGGACAGCCATATGTGTATAATTCATATCCAGTGTATGTGTATTTTTGCACTATATGCCACATCACAGTATGAAATATGTATCATAACATCTTGGTGTTGACTGAGCCGAGTCCCCTTCTGGCGTTTTACCTCAGTTTACCTCCGTCACATCTGATTTCCCCCTCAGGATCAGAATGTTTAGAGAATGTTATACACTGGGAATCTCAAACATTAGCATTTCTGTTAAATTATTCATTTTGCACGCTTTAATCTGACTCAGAGAATGCGGCGAACAATTTTCCACACTCAGAACTACACAACTAATTGTTAAACACACTCCACTGGGTTTTAAAGATGTTGTCACAGACTTTTCATCAAACATTAACGCGTGGTACCGATGATTTCATGCAGTTTGCTCTTAACATCTAGCTTTTAATGACGTTCTGGGGGAAAAAAAAGAAAAAAACCTTAAAACTAATCATAAATTACAAAATGATAATGGGAGATGGGGAGAGGGAGAAAATGCTCTGCTCCCTGACCGGTCATAAGTTGATCATCTTAAGCTCCGAGCTGCAGGTAGGCGGTGACAGCTGCTTAATTTGGTTTTGTCACCGGGGTGACTTAATCCTGTAACGGGCCCCAGTGACAGCGGCCTCACAGACGGCTGAGAGACAGAACGGCACTCTGGTTGCCCGTTTACAGATGCAGCAATAGAAACCAAGGTCACTTTAATTAACTGCCAAATTACAATTTAAACGATAATACTAATCACTCACTTTTGCGGTAGCAAGAAGCTACTGGCTGTCATGTTAATTTAAGGCTGCGGGGGAAAATGGACGTTTCCACCTCTGCCTCACAGTAGGGCCCGAGTCTCTTCTTCCCTGTTTGCTTTTGCCCCGTGCGCTGCCTGCTGCCACTTTGCCAGACCAGGAGCAGGATGACCAAACTGTTTTCTGCAGTTTTTCCTTAATTTAGTCTTTAACATCACCCTCTCTCTCTCTCTGTTTGTGTTGATTTCCCCTCCCAGTCATTCTTTCTCCTCCTCTCCCTCTTCAGTCTCTCTGAAGGATTTCAATTAGACGCCACTGATGCCTTTGTCTGTGTGTATTCCCTGTGGTTGGGTTATAGAGACTAAAGGGCCTCGTTGCCGAAGCCTTTCACTGTTAAGTGTCTGGAATTGAAGTAAATGGCACGCTCGAATCCACAGAGATTTATAAAATTCCTTGTTTATGGCTCTGACTAAACATATTAAATTTGAATGCATAATCACAGACAGTCGGCACACATGAAAACAACATGGTCACTGTTGGCTTAGAGGTGTGGCTTAAGGTTGTGTTGACGGAAAATCAGCCGTGTTTTGAATTTTGGCTTTGTTGAACAGACATTAAAGGATTGTTTTATTTTCCAGTAACATACAGTAATTGTATAATAAGTTTTATACAATAGAGTCGAAGCTTTAATTTAGGGCTATACAATCCAAAGATCTTTAGTCTTTTGTGATAGAGTAAGAAACCCCATTATTTGTCTCATTTAGAAGCTGGAATGAATTATCAGAATTGTTGCAGATTAATTTTTGTCAAAGGGCTAATTGATTGACTTCTCATTTCAGCTCTGCTCTCCATGACTTGGATTCCTGGAGTCTTTCTTTTGTGGTGTCATGCAGCCTGGTTGGACGCTGTCGAGACTAGGTAAGTTCCAGACCATGGGATATTTATTCAAGCCAACCTCCGCCCCATTACAGTTACTGCCCATCTGCCACTGCTGCCACTCGGAGCCCTCCTAAAGGTTACTCATTTACATATTGGGTGGGGGGGGGCGTCCACTGATAACAGAGCTTCAATCAATCAGTGCTTCATGATTAGTCCCATGTAAAATCCCAGCAGTTGGTTAAAACTCTGCCGGCTTGCCTCGTTGCCACTTTTCAAATGAGGTCCTGGACTGCCACGACAACTAACTGGAAACAACTGAATGGAAAAATTCATAATTTCTCGGATAAATTATGACGGGGTGCCTGAAATTGATTTATTATTGTGATCGTTAGCCATATGGCACAGGCTGCTTCCCCCCTCCTAACATTCAAAAATGTGCGATTACAGGGCTAGGTCAGGGCAACCTTTACCATTGCACAAATGAATCTCAGTCTAATAAGAAAGGAAGGACAACAGAGAAATTAACTTGTGTTTCTTAAAGCTGCACTCGCAGTGAAGCAACTGAAGATGTAAATACAACTCAGATTCTGTCCAGTGTCCTTATTTTGTGGGTTTTTTATAGCTTTGCGATCACACAGCACAATGTTCTTCAGCAGACGGAGATGTTTATTTGGGATTGAGGATTATTCTTGACCTTGAAAACATCAGTTGACAAAATAATCTCAGTTGTTTTTGAGCTTTTAATCATGATCACATAGTCTTCATCAGCACAAGCAGTTTACTCATAGACTATTTCCATTTGTATACACTTTAAACCTTCAGATTTTTTCAACTGAAACAATTCTGACATCATCTTTTAATTTGATTTGGGAACTATTTATTTACACTGTGCAGATACAGAGCAACATTAGCATTCATTTGTAGTTGTATTTCTTCAAATATTCCACTCTCCACTCACCTTTTAGCTCCGTTTTTGATCTTCATCAACTGCTGAGAGAAATATTTGCTTCTTTAGCTCCAAATGCTTCACGGCTAGTCATTAAATCTGTCTGTTTTTCTGTTGGATTGGATCACAAGGGAGTTTTCAGTGCCCTTTCATTGTAAACGGTTATGAGAGCAGTGAAACATAATGGTAAATTTGCAGATTGGAAAACCAAAACAATTAACTGAAATCCACTAAAGTGCTCCATAGAGTGGCACTGCAGAGTCGAGTAATAATTCTCTGTGGATTTTCTCACACGCGTACTCCATTGTTAATCCATTACTGTAAGGGTATTGATTACACGGCCTTTAAGGGCTTTTTGACTGAAATGTTGTTTAATAAAGCAACCACAGGGACATTTTGCTGCTTTTGTTACCAATTGGCAGGCATTAAGAATAAATCTATAGAAATCACCTTCTTGCAGGTGGTCTGGATGGCTTACATAGGTCATACAGTGGCAACGAGACTCCTTCATAATAAGTTGTAAACTCTGTGTAGTGCGATATTGTTGGTTGTAAGAAATCCTCCAACTAAAATGGTGAAATTATGGTGGTCTGAAATATTTAATGACCTTGTGTTGAGATTTATTTTTCCCACTAAAATTAGACTGACAACTATCTCCATGTTCCCTTTCTCACTGGGGGGATTAATGGACAACCTTACATGATAGTTTATTAATGACATCCTTTTTGGCCTTGTTCTAGACTCTGTCATCTTTTCAGAAATGTGCCCTCTTGAGTCTTTACCCCTTCTTCAGATTGCACAAGCAATTATACCAAAAGTTAAAGCTTTAGGAAAAAAATACCCTATTTATAATTATTTGCATGTGGCCTGCCAACATTTACATTATCATCTCCGTCTCATAGTAATTGCCTGGTTCATCCCATTGGCTCAAGGCAATGTTGTATTAGATTGTAATCTCCAACACTGTTTCCTGACACAAACTTGATGTGTCACCGTGATTGGCATGGAGGAGATGACATGACAGAGCTGGTTTTGGGGGACTGACAGATAGTTGGCAGGTTAAGGCTCCCCTGTTGGGTGCTGTGCTGCCTCAGGACAGTCACCTGTCAACTCAGGTGAAGGCTCGTCATAGCTGATGACTGGGAGCATCAGAGTGGATATAATGGGATGAGCAGACTGACACAGACGTAGCGCAGGACTCCCTTTGTCTGTGGGCAAAGGAGTAGACCTTGCTTCAGTCAAGTGTGCTGCCATGCTGAATAAAGAGTATAAAGAGTTTTAGCACTGTGGGTGATGTGCTGGCATTTTTGTCCCGAGCACACAATCGATCCAAGTAATGTTCGGTCGTATCATGTCAAGTATTTATAGTCTGTTGATCACTTTATAGAAAGACTTCACAACTACTCAACGATACAGTTGCTTAGTTGCGCTCATGCTTAAGTAGTAATATTTAAGAGATTATAACAACTGTAACGACCCATGGATCAGTTAACTTCTGTATATGATAAAGAGTTAAGCATATATATATATTTTTAGTGTTTTGATTTTCCCGATATCTTAAGAGTTGCCCTACTGTTGCCTCTTTGAAGACAACCTAACATACGACACCGTCATTGGAAACAGATAACGACATTATTAAGCATGAAGCAATTGGAAAGTTATCACGTTGGCACTTTGGGACCCTTTATACAACCTACAAGAATCTGGTTGTGTTTGCCGATAAAAATTTGATGAGACTTTTGAAATAGAATTTTAAAATCTACATTTGAGGAGGTAAATTGGATATTTATGATTTCAGCATCTAATTGTTAAATAATGTTGTGATGATAGAATAAGAAAGTAAATTAAATTGAAAAAATGGAAACTTTCCCATTTTAAACAACCTTCCTTGCCATTCAAGTATAGATTTCTCAGTTTACGAGGAGCACTTGAATGCACCATGAAGTTCCACCTGGACGCTTTGCCATACAAAGTGATGTAGATATCAGATTTTATGAGGTGCAGCTGAATGCACCATGAAGTCTTGTCCCGGAGTGGATGTTTTGGATGCACAGTAAATGGCATCAAAATGTGGTTGAGACTACATGGTGGTTTTCATTTATCTATCAGTGCGACGGTTTGCCACAGATTTACTTATAAAAAAATCTACCTGCATGGTGGGTGTCAATTTCCGACCCTGCCTGCTCCCATCTGATCAGCTCCTCTCATCAGTCTTTGTAGAGATCGCCACCAGAAACTCAGAAAAGTGACTCCCATTCTGCTTTGTTTGCCAGACATTATCCACAAATGGTGCAGCTCGATCACAAGTTTTAAAGAGACTTTGCGGTGTGTGTATATACGTCTTCCAAGACAACATGAAAAACATCTATGGAAGAATTAAAGCTTTGTGCTTTTGTGTTTGATCATATAAGTTCATGTCAGTGATTTTTGGGAGTTGAGGTCTGGGGGCGTCTGCATGTGTGTCGCCCCAATCACTGTTGCCGTTTTTGTTGAGTTTCCTCAAAAGACCGTCCTGCCAAGCACAGAGGGAGCATGTGTCCATCAAAGTCAGGCTGATACGAAGCGTGAGGGCTGAGGCCTGCTCGCGAGATGGAAAGGCGGCACTGACTCATACAGAAGCTCAGGAATCAGCATGTCACTCTCAGCGCAGCACACTGCCACAGTGCATCAACGCACACTGACTCCACGGAGAAACTTCTGCATCACATTCAAATACAATATGCAACAGCATCAAGTGATGAGCAGGAGAAACATAAAGAACATGTAGAGTCACCGTTTATTTGGAGAGCATTAGCTTTTTCACATACAGATACTGGCGGGAAAATGTATCTTAAACCGCAATGAACTGCCCTTTTTTCGCATCATCTAATTTGATAATTTTCTCATTAAAACAGTTTAATTAGTGTTTGACATAAAGCAGGAAAAGGGCAACAGAATGCTTGTCCAGTCACTCAAAAATAGACTCATTAGCACATGTAGGCATCATCTAAACATTTAAAGGAAATTATAAAACTCACCCAGTGAAATGAAGACAATGAATACCTTAAAACGTTCAATACATACTCCATACATACTGTAGTTTAAAAGCTAGTAATTTTAATGTGCTACACAGAGAAATCACATCATCTTAAAAAATGAAGAAAAAAAATTCATATGAATGATGACTCTAAGATTTTTTTTCTGTAGCTAAAAGTTAGATTTCGATATAAATAGAAGATTTTAATTTATCAGACAGTTCATGTTTCTACATATGAGCTTAGACTGAAGCTTACAATTTCTTTTTTATTGCAGTGTACTTTAAACTCGTACTCAGTGTCTGACAGTTTTCCATTTTTCCATCGCATGCATGCACACATGCTGCACACACACACCCACCAGCTGGCGCTCACCTGTCTGCCGTCCACCTATTCTGCAGTAGCAGGTTTCTATATCTCCCTGTCAAATCATCAGCTCGGTCCCAGAGGCCCCCCGAGCGTCCGTCAGCAAGGCCTGTCAGTTATGAGGTCCGATCTGTATTCATAACTTCTGTCAGAGCGGCACCGTTCAGTCCGTCCCCCCAGCATCTGTGAAGCAGTGCTCAGTAACCTGGATATAATCCCTCTAACCTGCTCAGATTGTGCGGCTTCATGGCCTGGTGCAGAGGTATACCGTACCACGAGTGTTACCGCTTGACCTCAACGTTCTCAAAGGTCCTGAGTCACGCTACCCCGAAGATGTAGACCCACCCTGAGACCCTCCCTCATCTGATTCATGCAACTCATGAATTATGGATTGTTTCTGTTTGAAAGGTAGCGCTTGGAACGGTGTAATGTTGGTGGGGGAAACGGTGTGCGACATTGTGATAATAACGTGATGATGATCATTTTTGAAATAATTTTCACTGGTACTCGATGGAGCTTTTCCAAGCATTTTGTCTCGACAGCCCCTGGTGGAGCAATAATATATGCAGTAGTAACTAAATACAGCAGTAATCAAAGGTAATTGTGTGTTAATTGCAGCAGAGACCGTGGTTCACTTTGTCAGAAGCTTGTTTTCATCTTGTTTCTGTCATCTCACGTTGCTGCAGGTGATTTCATAGCGCCAGTCTGTTCAGGGGTGAACATCAAATAGGACATCTGCATTGTAAAAATTGAGATATGCATTTGTCTTTGCGGGGAGATTTGTGTGTTTTTCCTAATGGCAGCAGCAGGCAGCCCCTCGGTACGTTTGGCTAAACCTTGCCACAGGAAGGTTGATTCCCACTAGTGAAGTGCACATGAAGGTGCTGCCCACATTTTACCTTTTTCCCTCGCGAGAGGCGGATTTAATCAGTGTGCAGTCAAGAAAACCACTCGTTAATTAATGAGACCTCCATGCGAGATCAGCATTCAGCACGCCAGAGCCTCGCAGATCCAGAACTTCAAAACAAAATCGTCGTCAACAGTGGTCGCCTCAAGGCTGTGCTGAGTATTTATTTGGTGTTTTATTTAGCATGTGGGTTTTTTTTTTTCCTGATCGCATGCCCAACTGGGGGCATCTTAATTCTCTAAATGACTTTTTAAGTAGTGCCTCTGCTCTGCATGACCCCGCTGAGTGACAGGCCATTCTAATCCCTTTTCACAAGGGGAAACAGCCTTTATTGCAGCCTCTGGTCAGTTTGTTTTGCCCCAGCCCTCAACATACGGCATTTAACACTCTCATAATTAAGTAGCTGCAGCCAAAGTGTCCTGCCCAATCTGAGGCCGACGGCTGGCGCTGATTGACAGATGAGCAGGGGGACAGTCGCGATCCCGCTAACATTATAAAGTGTCTTTTTCTTTTTTATCGTGCACATAAAAATTATTGCAACAGCTGTGAGCGGACCTGAAACAGTGGAGACTTTGGATTAAATATAAATAATTCTGCGTAATATTATAGTGTTTGTTGTGTTCACAGGTCAGTTTTCGCTAAGCACAGCAAAATTAATGTATTTGACGGAGATAAGCACTCAGACAATAATTACATGCAATATTGGGGAGTCTTGACAGTGTCCCTGCTTGCCGTTTATCCTGGTCTTTTCTAGCCAACTGGGTGAAGGATACTCTGCCTGTTTCCCCACCCAAACTCTAGGTCCCATCTGCTCACAGAAAGGCACAACATTTGTCAAAGTAGGCTGGATAATGGCTTTGGCATCCTTATTATAATCTCAGCATAATCTTCATTTGTCCACTTTTGGCATCGGGACACTTCTGGGTTTGGGAAATCGGTCAGGACTCTTAAGTGTCCTCGTTTCGTTTTCATTAGCTCAAATCTAGGCATGAAAGCTCATTTAATTCCAATTTAAAACATGATGGTTCTGTGTTTTTCACAGGCGCACAGAGAGCCGAGGTTGTTTTCCATCCTACTGTGATTAGCCTGGAAAAACCCCCCCCAAAAAACTCTCCAAATTAAAACAGTCGTAAAAATAAAGCCTCATCAATCTGTGAGTATGATTTTACTTAATATTTCAGGGTTGTGTGTCGCGACCGAAGCGGCTCTCTTGACGCATTTTAGGTGATCGAGCCACTTGGAAAATGTCCCGTTATCAGTGAATAATCATAACAGTAGAAGAAGCGATAGAAAACAAGCCAAACAGACTTCATTTTCGACATTATGTGTGTAAAGACAATAGAGGGACAAACTTCATATCGTGTCTCTCCATTCTCCATTAAGGTTGTGGCTCTCAGTTGACTACTGCTCCCCCTGTATGTGGGTCACAGACACCGTTCCCAGCTGTGCAGCCCAGTCAGCTGTGCCTTTTGCCATGCCCGCCAACATCTGCTCCACAAAAACAATATCCAGCTTTTAGCACTCAAATGGAGGTTACACCATATGCCAGCAAGCCACTTAGTTTCTGCCAGGGGAGCTGGGGCCTGGCCGCACTCGACGAGGTAACAATGAAGGAGAGCGGCGCTGGGATGTGAAGGAGAGCTCATCTTCCCTCTCCTCTTTTTTTTTCCTCTTTTATCCATCCTTTACCTTTCCTTCTTACCTAAATGTTTTAATTTTATCTTCTCCTTTTTTATTTTGTTTTTTAGATTAAACCCCCTTCTCTCTCTTTGTACTGTTTTCTCAGCAGCTCCTCACTCAGGCCATCAATGTGTGCCAGTGTGCATCTGCTCAAGGTGCTTTGGCAGCATCACCTTTTGAATATTAATGCAGCACCTCAACAACAGTTTCCCTGCAAGGTCTGCCACAAGGTCTGCTGAAGTGCGTGTCTACACTCTAATGTTTGAGAATCATTTTGTTGCAACACTGATTACTGTTTAGTGTACACACTGCTGATGGGAGGGAATCGTTTTTAACAAGACCCGAGACTAACTGCACTTTTTTCTTAACTTCCCCTTTTGAGAGAACTGGAAGACCGATTGCACGAAAAGCAATTTAGCCATTTAAGACCAATTAAGAGTGCAGATCTGGATAGTATGGGCTGAAGTGCTGCTCACTATGCTGAGAGGTGATAATGGATTTTTAATTAAATATGGGAACCAAAGGTCCCAAAATGGAGCTTACAGCTAACCAAGCAGTAGCCATTTGGTGACTGTACAGACAAGGTCCATTATTGTCTCTCTGGCCTTGAGTCCCTTCACTTCCTGCTCTGCTCTGCGGCCCATTCGCCGTCCAATCCTTCACAGCTAAGACACGGCTCCTTTTTAATCAGTGTGCCGAGGAAAACAAGGAGGATTTGACCACACCAAGTGTGAAATAATTATTTCGAAGGTGTTGTTTTGTTCACTGACTTGACGTTCAATTTATATTCATAGCTGGTGATTTATTTTTTGCTTTTATCATGTCATAATATATATCAGTTCAGTGCAACGATGCATTTTTTTTTTAGTAAAGCAAACAAAGCACGGTTGTTTTCACGCATAAACTGACACTTCAACATATTGTGTCAGTGATTATCTTATTCATCCCATGCAAGCTCTTGTCCTTGTTGAGTCTTGCGGGGGGGCGGGGAGGGAGGAGGGGGAGACAGACAGAGCCACGCGCTCTGGGGATGGGTCCACTGAGAAGCTCTGGGACGGCAGGTCGGGGCTGCCTTCTGCAGGTCACGGTTTCACTTGTGGGTATTAATTTGGGAGGGACCAGCACACGGCAGCTGTGTGAGTGTTTGTGTGTGTGTGTGTGTGTGTGTGGTGGCCATGGTGAGAGCTGTTGAGAGGAGCCGGTGAGCAGTGAGAAATCACCTTGACAGGGCCTGTACTGTATATCATACCCGGAGCTGATGCCATTCATGAATGCTGATTAGAGTCTACTGGGGGTTTAATTACTTTCTGCTTAGATGCCGTCGCTGTTTGTGGTTTGAGTCTCACGGGAGCAGTTTGTACAGTCTTTGAAAAAGATGGAAAATTCATCTTTTTTTGGCCAGAAAATAACTTTTGAGTATCATGTAGTTACCAGCTGGTTGAGCTTAGAATTATAACAACACCAATAAAAATCTAACCAAAAGGCTACGCTGGCAACAAGGATATATTTTTACTGTGGAAAGATAATTTTGTTTGTAACATAGCAACATACTGTGACTTATTTTCCAAGTTGTTTATACCCACCTCTAGCTTGTATTTATTTAATCCGATTGCTATTTTTTGTCGAGATTCACACATTTGTCACATTTATTTGATCAAATCACATCCGTCTCGGAGTCACTGCTTGTGTCGTGGAAATGCCAGCGCTTTTGGCAACGGCAGCAGATTTCTGTCAGCGTCTATCTTTGAACACCTCCCACATCATGTTCTGAGGAAGTGATTCCTGCCCGCTGCCAAAGGGGTGCAGTCCAACAACAAATGGCACTGGATAGGGGGCTGGAGCGGGATGGGGAGGGGTCTCTCATCCACCGACTGTGCACTCACCCCAAGTAATTAAACCAATCTTGAAGTCTTCTTTGCTTCGGAGAGATGTAATAACTCGGAGCGGATCATATTGATTGTATGCACTTCCTCGGACAGTCAGAGGAGGGCAGTGCTTAAGTGGAAACAAAGCAGAAGCTGTCAGGGTACAATCAGCTTCATACTATGTGTGAGTGAGTGAGTGTGTGTGAAGGTGTCGCGTGTATCCGTGTTTATATTCTGTGAGTCGCGTGGGTCTCTCACAGGTCAGCAGGAATGCGTGGTCTGCTATTATCTGCAGTGTGTAACATGCTGTTGGGTGTCTCTATTGTGCTATACATTACAGTAAGTAACACGGACAAACTAGCGCAGAAATTATGCTAATGATGACAGTGATTATGTTAATTTGACTTTACCAGTCCAGTGCAATGATGCTGAGCCTACATGATTATTAATAGCATCACAACATGTTAGATCACATAATAGTTAAGATATGCTTGCGGTCTTTAGATGAAATGTCTGACACAGAAGCAAACTACGCGGCAAAGTCAGAAATACTCATTTTATTGGTTTCTTATTGCATTATTGCAGCATTTTTTAGTTCCTAATTAACAAATATAGAAATAGATTAATAACTTCCTTATTTTCTTTAAAATCTCATTCCAAGGTACTACTTGTGATCCATTTAATTAAAGAAAATGTTGCCTCTGATTAAATTAGAGCTCGATGTGACGCCTCTGTCACATTTAAGGTGAGAAGCAAGTGGCTTTTATCTCCGCTCCAGCTGTGACGTCTCTCCGAGGCAACTTTTTTCGAGGCCATCGCATGACTGGCTCAGGGCGCGAGTGAGACCTCTTACAAATGCGTTCAGCCAGCAACCACATCTGGGTGTGATGCATCACGAAGACCTGTCAAAAAACTTTGATCCTGATCAGCCTGAAAAGTGTAGACAAGGATGTAATATTGAACGTCCAGATGGTTTCCAAGCAGAGACAGACGTGCGGTGGCTTGGCGTTATCTTTAATTCATATCTGCTCAGCCGTTCTCCCGGCATTGTTAGGCCCTGTCTCTGGGCACTGGGAGATGTGCAACTAATTTAATATGGGGGAACAAACAAACTAAGTTTAGTCAGTGTCACTTTGGCTGGCACTCCAGCTAATCCGTGTGAACAGTGTTGTGTATGATATAGTGCAACACGGTGAATGCTTTCTCTTACGATTGGAAATGACTTTTTGGGGTGTGTTGCCAAGAGCTTGATGATGATGCTCAGAAGCCCAGTATGGTTCACGCCTCACTGCCTCAAAGCAACCGCTAAGCTCTTTTTAATGATATGACATGCACCATTATTGTGGTTGACTTAGTCTCATATACCTGTATATGCCTTATTTATTCACGTCTTGGCTGTTTTTACAGAGAATAAAGTGGCGAAATAGCAAATGTTGGACATTTTTATCTCTTCATTTATCCGGCCTGAATTTGTTTGACCCTCAGCGACAGTAGCACTTGTCAGCCCATAGATTTTATGACTTTAAAGAAAGAGCTCACGGCGCTGTGCAACTGAGCTTTACGTGCCCAGGACGGTGACGCCCCGAGCGGGAGAGCAGAGTGCCCCTTTTCCCTGGGCCATGGTTGAACCATATGGGTCTGAGGAGAGCAGAGGTGATAAAACATTCAGAGGGTTGGACACACTCATCTGCTATCAATTATGGTGCAGATGTGCCTGCATGTGTGTGGCACTTTGATTGACATGATGTGAGAGTCCTGACAACAGGACGGCATGGTCCGACACGTAAATGCACGCGTGTGAGTACAAATGCACTCCAGTTGCAGATGTGGGCCTGCAATGCATCTCATAATTGAGCTTTTATTCATTTTGTTAGGGAAGAATGCTGATATACTATATCTTTATTTGATTCATTGTGAGACATACAATTGCAATGCCAGTATTGATCAGATGTTGAGATGATGAACTTTCTCTCCTCGGAGGATAGTTGGCTTCCAAAATTCAATGCATCTGCTTTTCAGAAGCAAACTGACAAATGTATGTTAATGTGTTGGCAGGATTTAAAAAGTGAAATGAGGCAGCCCATCTTTTCAGATCAGTCATGTGTCACAAAGCCAGAGCCTCGGCTCTTTCCTCTCTCCTCCATGGGGCCGGGATGACCTCAATAATTAAGTGACAATTTTAAAATGCATTTCTAATTTTCTACCAGACTGAAAAGCTTTATTATGGAATAGCTGACAAAAACCCTCCCCTTGAATGGGGGTGACTCCTGGGCTTCCACTAAACTGGTCATGAATGCACAAACCATCTGTTTTTCTGGCCGTTTGTCAGTGTGAGCGTGGCGGAGGCAGCTGTCGGAGTGGCCCCGGTTTGAATGATGGAGCACACAACCTTTGTTTCGCTCGGCAGTGGCTTTGTGAGCTCTGGCTCGTCCCGCTCATGCTGCCCCGCGCCGGAATAAGGCGGGAGATGGGTTCTGTTGTCGGCCCACCAGTCACCGCCGAGTTGCCAGAAAGACCGAGTCAGAGAGGCGAGAAGATAGACTTGGAGGGAGCTTGAGGAAATTAAATGAACGGAGGGGAATGAATGAGAGGGAAGGAAAATGAGGGGATGGACAGAAGGGATGTGGTGAGAGAGTTAAAGAGAAGGGAAGGTGTATGGCTGGTGAGTGCATTGTGTTGGTGAATGAGGATCTGGGGCATTGTGCGCCGGCCAATCTGTAGCTCAGTGGGTGAGGTTGTCAGGAGCCAGAGCCAAGGATGAGGGCCAGAGGGCCAGGAGAGAAAGGTGAGAGCAGCCAGCAGGGCTGAGGAGAGTGGAAGCATGAAAAAAAAAAAAAAAAGGGAGAGCAGAGAGAGGAAACAAAAGAGTCGAAAAACGTAGATTCATTTATATTTCATGGTAATCACACATTGAGTTTCTGTGCTAAGAAAGTTGTGGCAAAGTAGGGTTTAAAAAGGGTGGTTGTGTTTACAGGGGGGGGCTCCAGGTTATTACCTATTTAAAACATAATTTCCTAGCCACAGTATGTCTTTTTATATTTCCAAATTAAAGGCCAGCACTGGGTAAGCACAGCATATTGGAGGATAATTTAATTCTTATCATGCACCGTGTACCCCTGTTCTCTCCGCTTTATTTGTCTCTTGTCTTATTTATTAAGGCGATTCCCACAGACAATTTTACCCCCTGCGCTCTGATAGGATTTTACTTTTATTAAGATATTGACAATGACTGTCGTCCCCCAGTGTGGGTCACACCGGCCAACATGACCCAATTGCATACATTTGCCTCGCTGATGCACTTGACCGGAACAGAAAGGCTGTGATTTTTAGGATACAGGGTCAAATCTGCGTGGGGGGGGGGGAGAGGATGTGCAGTGTGTGTGTCTTATATCACCTGACACGATGCCAGCATATGGAAGCAATATAATAGCATTATCATAAAGGGTTTGGGGTAGAAATAGCAGTCACAATCCTCGTTTGTTTTCTTTTTTTTTTATGTATGATATTCTACCAGACTTGTGAAACTTCTTCTAGATCGTTGTCAGTGACAGAGTTGGTGACAGAAGTTGCCTGGAGGCTCCAGAGAATATTTTGGCCAGCTCTTTTTATATGTGGTTTTTTTACAGCTGAATGGAAGAGGAGCTGAAAGGGTCCGCTCTTTGTGTCGCACTGCAAAGCTTATTTCACCTGATTTGCTGTTTAGTCACAGACGTATTGTGTCTATGTGCTAAGAAAATGTCTTTGAAAATGTATTTTCTCGCCGTGAATGGTTTTTAATGAAGCGGCTTGCGTTATTCTTTGCAGTTTATTATTTGTAGATTCTTGGTAAGAGCAGTAAGAGCAGATGGTAAGATAGTCAGGAAGTTTCTTTTTTTTTGTTTTATGGGCTTTAAATGTAACACACTTTGGCAAACAGTATGCTAAAGATTTTAAGAAAATCCCTGAGCATTGAAATGCCTGCGCTTTTAAGCTGTATGTTACATTTCAGTTGCTTGTGTGCATGTAAATATAATTAACAACATTTCCTTTTTATTGTTCTCAGTGCGTCCCAGCCCCTTGTAATGGCCCAGCGACGTGGGCTGGTAGAGCTTATGGTGGTAAAGCAGAGCTTAGCAGAAAGCAGTTGTGTTCTCTCACACGGCAGTCTGAGCACGGCGTTTTTCTGTAGCCCCGGGGCAGGCAGGCACCCAGCGCTAGCGCTGCCCGTGCCCGGGCCCCTCCCCATCTGTGTGTCACGAGTCAGATCTCGTTAGGGATGACGGCTCTCTGATGTGGACAAATTGTCACTAAGGGGGGACCTGGAGACTGAGAGACACAGCTTTGGCGACTTCGAGGGGAGAAAGTGAAGGGGGAAATGTGTGTCCAGAGGAAGCCCCCAGAGACAGAGGAGGGGGTAATTCTGTAGCATGCCTCTTGCTGTGAGGTGTGGATTACCTCTGGGGTTTCATCCAGCTCCTCATGTGTAGCTAACTGTATGTCTGGATGCTCATAGCAGCCAGGAGGTCTGGTTAGATATTTAGCTGCTTCTCTGTGAGACAATAGGAGAGAACCCATATGCATCGTCCTCTCCAGAGATGTTGAAAATCAGTCTGCCAATCGTTTGAAAATGAAAACATACCCCTTTTATTTAATGGGGCCACTCCAGCGGACAAAGTAACCCCCTTTTCTCTCTTTCAAAATAGATGCGTGAATTGCATCAGGTGCAGGTTCTCAGTTCAATTGTGCGGATGGAAAGCGCCAATAGACTGCCAAGCACTCATTCATGATCTCACACTTTTGTCTCTTAACCTCGCGGGCCCACAATAGGCAGCGCGGTGACAGAATGGCCCCTCTTTTAATGGTTAACGGGCCAAGAGAGGCCAAGCATCAACACTGGGCTTTGAGAGGAGGCTGGAGAAGCATATGGAGCTCTAAATAAAATTCAGATCAAGCACAATGATAGCTGAGGTCTGCTTTGTGTTAGGACGGCGCGGTGAAAAAAAGGGGGTGGAGTGGAAAGTTAGATCCCCATAATAAGATCGCGAAGCATGAGCAAATGAATGTATGACTCCATAATGCGGCATGCTTTTAAGTCTAGAGGAAAATTGCAGCAGCAGTGTTATTGTCAGGGACAAACTCTTCAAACTCTGCCCTTTATTTCTCTTCAACGGTTGGCTTCAATGAAGCCTCATCATCTGCCCAGAGTTCTGCTCCTAATCAATGACACTGACAGTTGACAGATTTTCCAGGCTCGCGGTCTTTGTTGGAGGCTGATGACCTGAAAGGGCTCGGGTGGTAGGGCAATGAATAAGATGTTTAAAGCTAATAAATAAACCCTCCGAAAGCTGTGATGGTGTGTGTGTGTGTGTGTGTG
>JBCAUF010000072.1:10103296-10114635 GCA_038406115.1 Haemulon aurolineatum | reverse complement strand
TCAGCACAACTTTCAAGTGTAAAATTATGTCCATGTAGCTACTTAAATGTTAGAGAATACATTTTGTGACTATTTCACAAACTGATTTTTTTTATTGACATCTATCTGCAGTCATGAACCCTGGATTGTGGCGACACCGTTCACCAATGTGATTCTTAAGTGTGGTGTTTCATTCACAGAAATAAACCTGATGCGGGCACGAATGATGCTCACTGAGAATAATGAAAAAAAGAAAATGTAAGTGTGCACAAATCACAACTATTTTGTGGTATGTCATGATACTGGTCTGAAAAATAATGCTAAATTCAAAAGGCATAACTACTCCAGTAACAACAGTCCAAATTTATATAATCTCAAACCGTAGCCCACTCTTACTTTGAACTTTAAGAACACTTAATCTACAGCAAAAATAATAGCGTGTTTTTTGTCACTTTAGTCATCTTGTCTCACTACTTTGTTGTAGCTGATATACAGTGAAAATATAATCAAGCAAAGACTTTCTGAAGTGCAGAGATTCTACCTGAAAAACCTGATATTTTCTCTCTGGCAGAGTGTCCCCGCATTGTAAATCCACTTTCTTTTAACAATTTATTATCTAAAAACATGATGTATTTGAGCCTTAAATCCGCCGCTGCTATCTCTGTCTGTTTATCTCCAAAGTGGATGGCCTTCTGCCAGTTAGGCCCGGCTCCGAGTGCTGCAGTGTCAACACTGAAGAGTGAGGGCCAGAGGGGTGATGTAAGTATTGATACACTCCTTGAAATCACTTTGTCACCGGCAGAGATACCGAGCCGCAGGAGCGACACAGTAGCAGGAGGATGATTGTGAATTCTTGGCAGAGGGTTGAGGGATGCCATTAAAAAGGCAAATGTGATTAATTTTTAGTGAGAACGCCCTCTTCTTGGTGATTGTCAGCGAGGTCGGGCTAAAGGGATGTGACACAGAAATTACTCTTCCTCCTGGCGTCTAATGCGACTCGTCACTCTGAGGAAATAACTGGGAGACGGGGAGACTGACAAAAACGCTCTCGTCTAATAGACTAACTATTTGTCCAGGGCTCATGCGGCTGAGATCTGCCTCAATAGCACTAAGTGATCTATTGCTTAAACACCGCGGATCACTTGTGATTCAACACAAACAAGAGTGTTTTATCTCAAATCGTCACTGAGGGCTTCATCACATTGGTATGGATGCGGGACAAAAGTAATTTAAAATGATCAGGGAAGCATAAAGTATACATTCTCCTTGTATGGGCTACATTTTTTGTCTTTTTAATATTCTTTGTGACACACACTGCTGTCGGGGTCTTCTTTAAACCTGTACAAAGTGAATAAACCCCCCCTGTGGAGTGACATTTTCCAGGCGACACAATAGTGCAGGCCACACTTTATCCCAAACCCTTCATAAACACAGAAGGGCTGCAGCACTTCGACCGCTGCCTCTGTCTTTTCCTCTGGATGTGCTAACGCCAAAGGACAGCTCACAGGTCACACTAAAGGTTACGTCTATATCGATTTCATGCAGATTCAGGCAAATGCTTTTTACAAAAGTATGATTACTGTTATATATTGGCCACAGCTAATCCTACTAATCATCCAATAGTGACATTTATCTGTTTTACTTTTCTAAAAATGGTTTGACTTGTGCTTTACATTTTGTTGGCTCAAGCACTTACATTATCCCAAATCTTTCCAGCAATGTTCAAACCCAGAAACATCTAATGTTTTTTTTTCAAGCAGGGGTTTTTCATTTTTTTTGGCTGTCAAAGCGTCACCTGTGGAAACACGAGATGATACATCAGAGAAATTGGTGAATGAACACTTTACCTCCCCTATTCATAACATACCATAACACTTTACCTCCTCTGTGAACATTTCTGCCTGAGTCATTTCAGATAGATTTCGTTTAACAATGAAGACCTCCCATGATCCAGTGCTCCCTCATGATGACATCAAACTTTATTGTCATTGTTTGGATCGAGAAATCTCTCGTGGCAGAAATGACATCCTGTGCATTTAAGTTGATCTGGTGGGCTTCTTCGCAAACTGATAAAAATAAGACATTTTATTTACGGTTAGCATTCCTGTGCTTGTGTCCGCCCAGCGCCACGTACGTCTGATGTTCACTGTTTTTTGAGCTCTGTTTCTGATCTCCTCTCTCTTGGGTGTCAAAATAGAAAAGAAATCTAGATTATCAAAATGTTGAATGTGCCTGTGAAAAATGGATTACCAAGTATTAAAACATCCATGCATTTCTGCTGCTTTAAGCAGACCTGTAACCCTGTAACTCATTCTGTAGCAGAGTTTAACTATTCACCTGATAATTCAGTGTACTGTTAAACTACGCCCAGAGACATAAAAATGTCAATTTTACTCTTTTAAATAAGAAATTGTAAAATTCTCCTCAAAACTGACCTCTTTCTTTTAAAATCACCAGCTGCTCTCTCAAAACTAACATTCCTCTAAGTGCTGAATCGATTAAAAAAAGTCATATTATAAGACATCAGAGATCCCGAATGCTTAATAATCCCTTCTTGCTTGTAATCTTTGGTTAGTCCTTGCCTTGTACATCCTTCTCAGGAAAAAAAGCATCCCACTGCTACAGGCTGGCAGGACAGGCTACTGCACACAATGCTGTAGTTTACTTTGTGAGAAAACCGCTCACGTTCTTGTATCCCATTATCACGACCACCTTGAGATAAATGGCTCTTTCTCCCCTCTGCCATAAGGTTTGATATCAAACGACATGTGTTGAGTATCTGACTGCAGGTTATATTGTTTCAGCGGAAATAAAACAATCACTTCTGGAGCTGTTTCAGGGCGCCTGGCTGTGGTGTGTAAGTGCTGCCGGCCCACCTACACACACTGTTTATAGATGTAAGGAAGAGGACAGTGGCAGGTGACAGGTTAACTCTGCTGTGTAAATTCCTCGGCCGTGTATGATGTAGCCTGTGATCCTGCAGTCCTTGATTAGATCTGAGCTAGTAAATATCCTGTGATTAATCAAAAGGGCTTGTTCTGCGTGTAGCGTCCCTGTGTCACCTTCACAGCTGGGGAGCAGGGCCGCCTTGTTTACCGCACTCCACCTCCATCTCAGACCCCCATCCTTATTTCATCGCAGCTCACAAAGGGCCAACATGTAAAGCGCCCTGCAAAACCCAGTACAGTTAGCATAGTAAACTAAGATAAAAAATAAGACATTACAGAAGATTGTACAAAATAATTGCCTATTATTTCAGTTTTGATATGTGACAAGTATGTCCCACCATCTTATTTTGTTACGCATTTATGCGTGTGTGGTAGTTGTGATGCCATGCCGTTAATGTCTAAAATCGATTAAAAAGCGCATCATTGAGCCACACATTCCTTCATAGGCATTGCAGTTTTATTTTGAAGTGAACGCACTTCAGCTGTCCTGACGCTTCAAATATTAGCACACCAAATGTGTCTTAATCCACAGCTGAAAATAGTCCCTAGGAAAGGCACTATTTATTCTTGTTCAAGTTATGTTTGCTAAAAATGAGGAGTCCAGCCTTTTTCTTTAAAAAAACAACAAAATTATTAAGCATTTTTTTCCCATTTGTGACCCGTTTTTAAAGTTTTACATCTTCAGAAGGAACAAATGTGCTTGAGGCTTAGTGCCACAGGATGGGTGGGGAAGTTTTAAAGTATTATGAGACGGACTAACACATTGTTGGCGTTGGCCTTTTTTAATGGGATTTGTTGACAATAAGAAATATAGCCTAATGCCAGGCTTATCCTTTAATTACAAAATAATTAGCGCTCAAACAGAGAATATCCCCTGGAAACGGCTTTGCTACAGGCTCGTTACATCCATGAAACATGTTACAATGAAGGCCAACATGATAATGGGTGATTATAGTAATTAATAGACTGAACTAATTACTTTAGCCAGTGGAGATTCATTTAATGCTGAAGAGTAAGTGGTGTGTGTTTGAGCAGAGCTTGTCCAACTGAAATTGAACCATTTCTAATTAACCGTCCTGAGTAGCTGTAACATTGTCTGAGAAGCCGCTGTTATTTCAGTTACTTTCTGTTTGTTCAAAAACTCCTGTGTGCTGTTTTGCACATCTTCTTGGATAATATCCTGAGGACAGCTCGCTTGGAAAATGCCTTCTGATGCCCCGGCTTGTCAACACAGTCTCGTCCGCATAGCTGTGATTTGACTGATTGCTGCCCCCCTTTTTCCAAGATGACCCTTTGATTGTCATTCGAAGTCTGCGTAAGGGACATGCATGTCATGTTGATAAAGACATTAAACCACATGTATCCTTCCACCACTGAATGAAGTCCGGACCTGTCTGGGAATATAGATCTCTAATTGCTTTTGCGTGGTGGTGCAGCGGAATTGTGCTTCCCAGATGTCACCTCTGCCAAACCCGAGTGCACGTCACTGTCAATAGGCCCGAGAAATCTCCCTAACAAGCTTGCGATTACATAAATCTATAGCCGCTGTGGATATTGCGCCGAAGAGACTGAACAACTTTCAAGGAGACTTCATGTTTGATGTTCCAGGGCTTGATTGCATTTTGAAAAAAAAGAGAAACCCACTATATTGGGAATGTGTCCAAACAGTCTAGGTTTGCTAATTTTGTCATAGTCAATTTCATAGCGCGGCCGTGAGAACGGTCGGCGATGGAATGAAGTTCCTGAGTGCTTTGCGGAGGGGCGTGAATGGGTTTGACAGGCACAGTGAAATATGCTCCGCTGTACCTTTTTCCATTACAGGAGCAGGGACCAAAAATGCAAATCCGGGGGCCTCTCTCGAGAGGTCGTTAGAAAAGTGACACATCAAACAACTGGCTTCAAGTGGCAGACCAAATCTTGCATTACTGCGACATCGGTGTTATCATATTTTAATTTGTGATATCATTACTGTGGCTTTTCAAACTCCCATTTTCAATAAAGGGCTGTTTTGTTTTGAGCAGCTCCTTAAAAAGTCATCGTTTGGATTCAGTCTCAGCGCCCACGTCCATGTTTAATATGGCAGAAATCCTTGATCATCAGAATAGTAACCACATCCTAAAGAGAGTGACTGATAGACTGGATCTGTCTCATGGCCTTCTCTGAAGAGGTGATGAATTGGCTTAATGGCGAGTCGACCAGAGAACCACGCTGAGGGGGGGTTAGAGGGGGCATTAAATGACATGGTTTTATGGCCTATCAGCATTGTCATACCCTGCTGTAATTTCAGCCTCTTTTTTTTTTTCTGCACCATAAGGCATGTTGGATGTTGGGCCTTAAGCTCGGTTAAACACACAACCCTCACATACCTGGTGCCTCATGATGCCATGTGTCACCACCAGTAAAAAAAAAAGAAAAGTTGGAGCAGCAACCGTGAGAACTGACAATCACAAGTTATTTGTTCTTTTACAAATGAATCCATGGGGCTGCACAGTTACCATGGAGCAGTAGTAGCTAGCTTACTGTGTTTTTCTTAGTTTTATGGTGTTAAGCTGCATTCCCGCCACCTACTACTTATTTATAAAATGAGAGCAGGAGGAAACAAATTATTTAAGAGGTCCTGGATTATTTATACATCATCGCCATATGTGGATTATAGCACAATATCGGTATTTCATTTTTAAATATCAGTTATTGTCAAAGCGTGTCACCAGTTCTCAGTGTATTTATTGTATTAATTTTTGTCATGCAAATGTTGTTCTGTCCCTCTTTTGGTATGTCCATCACTTTAGTGGATTGCCAACAGATTTTGTCAGACATTTGTGTTCCTCAGAGGATGACTTTCATCCATCGCTCCATTAGATCACATCTTTAGTTTTTGTACTTTGTACTTTGGTTTATGATCAAATATCTGCAAAGCTTTTTTTCATCACCCTCTACACTATTTGTTTAGCACTGATTAGCAAATGTCAGCATGCTAACCCATCAAACCAGATGTTGAACATGGTAAACATTATACCTGCCTGAGCATATTTGCATGCACAGAGCTGCTAGCGCGGCTGTTGACTGTTATGACTTGTTAACATGAGGCAAAGCAAGCCAAATAGGTAATAAAGTGTAGGGATTTGTCCATAGGGGTGTGAGAGTACATATAATATGATGTTTATTTGAACCCACTCCAATGTGCACAACAGAAGCCGTAAACAGTCAGACCCATTAGGGTGATACTCTCCTTGAGTATTTACCAGCCTGTTTTCAACACAACTCATTATTTGTGATGAATTAGCAGGCTGATTATAGTGATATGTTCTAATTTGTAGATGAGTGGGGTGCACCTGTCAGCAAGACTCATTTGCTAATAATGACCATCCACTGAATAAGTAACGACCGCTCTAATTTCAGTTGACTTCTTAACCGTCTGGTTTGTATTATTCTGCCATTTCCTTTTTGCTGCAGATTGATTCCTCCTTTCAAACCGTGTTTATTGTCATTCCTCCCTCTGTATTTAGTTGGTCGTCTAATAGGTGAATAGAGCTGGAACGGTTAGCCGACTAATTGATCAGCTGATTGACACAAAATTCATTGGCAACCAGTGTAATAATCGATTAATCCTCATTTGTCAAGCAAAGCAGGTTCTAGCCTCTCAAATGTGAGGACTTGATGCTTTTCTTTGTCGTAATACTGCATGAGGTAAAAAAAGTGAGACCTTTGGTTCTGGGAGCTTCGAATTTTTACTATGTTCTGACATTTTATGGACAAAATGTTAAATAATAGCTATAAAGAAGTCGACCTACAGGTGACAGTAATTAAAATCCACTGTTCTTTTTTTTCACTTGAAGGCAACTCAAACACTCCTTTTTTCCTGACCCCAAAGTCAGAAAATTGTGATAGAAACAGCGAAAACATAGAGTACGCCTGAGACTTTTTTTTTTAAAGCACCATTTTACACTCTTTTATATTGAACACGGAAAGTGTGGAAATCATAAAACCTGAGGGAACAGCAAGAGAAGGAGCAGCAGGGTGGGATAACTGGTTTCCCATTAAAAGATACTGCCCTGTAACTTTACAAAGGCCTCATCGTAATACAAGACAAGGGGGTATGTGACCTTCAGCCATTAAACCTTCCTGTTAATTGTCTAATAATAAAATGTTTTTATTGTGCAAAAACCCTTTAGTATAATTGAATTTCACTCTGCTTTTCACTCATTTTATTTTTATTCCTATCTTTTTTGCTGAGGCTGTGAAAGTTCACCATTACTGCTTGTAATGACAGTGTGGGATTGGTTTTCCAGGATTGCCGCTCTAACTAAGCTCTGTCCGTCCATCCACCTCCCCACTCCTCTCCCTGAAAACTTAACATTTAAAGCACTCTCATTACAGCACAGATTACAGAGGCCTATTGGTCCTCATTAGCGCCCACTGATCCTTGGCTGGGCCCGTGTTCTAACATCTTTTAATTAGCATTCTGGAAATCTAATCAATGTAATAACTCAGAATAATCTCCCCTTTTGCACTTATTTTCTCCCACTCTTTTATTCCAGGGTGTTCTTGGCTCGAAGGCTCAAAGGCTGAGAGAACATGGTCTTTTTTCTTTTTTTTTTCTTCTGAGGCTGCCAGGTATATCGCACGAGGGGTGAGGAGACCTTGAAGGGCAAACTGGATCACTGAGTGGATTTAACTGCACTATGTGAACTCTGATCAAACAAATTTATACCTAAAAACACAAAATAGATGTCTGAGATGTGATAATTCTTAAGGCATGTGTGAAGTTATAAGGTTGTGGCTCTGTGGAAGAACATGAAATGCCTTATATACCTGTTTGTGACAGATGCGGACAGAGGGCTGCGAGTTTCTCTCTAAATGCCCTGTAAAGCCTTCAGTCCGCAGCCAGACCCTGTGGTGTGATATGAAGTGAAAGCCAAGGCGGGGTTTGGCACTGGACGGCCATTTTGTGTCTGGTCTGATGCATGGTTTCACTGGGTGTCACTTTGGCTACATATCAGAGTCAGTGGTGGCGGCGGCGAGCGAAGCTGCAGGTCTCATTAAAGCATGTTTACTGCATCGGTTGCAGGATGAGCAGCAAAACCACGAACAAGATGAATTCTGAGCACATGTTTCCACCCGTTATGGCATCAAAACATCCATTTCATATGCCCGGTATAAAGTAAAGGACGGCTGCTATTAGGCCATTGCGACTCGCCTCCGTGTGAGAGAGAGCGGTCCCTGCCAGCCTCGTATTCGCACACCTTTGTGTACAGTAAAGTGCTGTTTCTATGCCAGGTATCCAGGGCAGACATTTTGGCGCAGCTTTGGCAGTACAGACAAAGACGCCAGGGTGTGATGGGACACAGACCTGCCATTTCCCAGCAGCACTGGCACGCCTCTCACTGTAGAATGATGAATGGTTGCACACACATGCACACATATGACACGCATACACACTCAACTGGCATACACGCGCAGAAACATACAGGCACACCCTCCTGCTCGGGTCAAGCAGGCTTTGGCATTGGATCACACACACACACACACACACACAAACACGAGCTAAAAGACAGACAGACGTCCTTACTGTAGCGCTGCATTATTCAGAGCCAGGTGTAGGAGGAAAGGGGAATAAGGTTGTGTTTATTAGCTGCTCCCTTGGTGTTCTCTAAATTGCCTTGTTTGCTCGGCACAAGCACACAAACAGATGCTGTCCTCTCTGCTCTGGGTAATTCTCGGGGTCTCTGGGTATTTAGTGAAAGGCCTACCGCGCCGCACACACAGCCTCATTTGTGCTACGCATACAAACACACACATCAGGCAGGGCTACTTGAAAAACACATTCGCGCGCTATTTTTTTTTTTTTTTCTCTTTTCCACGCTGACATTCAGAAGTACAGTTTGATTCGTGCAAAGAAGAAGACATTGTCTCTCCACATAACTGGAGCAACCCACATAGCGAACCTCGCAATCCCCCCAAACCCTCTCAGCGACACAATTTCACTCTTATTAAGAAAATCTGCATTTCGGAGGGACCAATGCTATCAGTCGAAATTAATCTGCTTTGACTGATCCCTAATGTGACCACAGTCATCGAGTAATTATTGTCTGGATGGCTGTGCACCAGCCTCATAACCGCTGTCCGACCCCCCTCCTCAAATAAAGGGGGCTAGTCTTGGTTTGTGAATCCCTCTGCGGCGGCGGGCTGGTTACAGTGGGTACGGGCAGGCATGTCATTTAGCGCTTGATCAGTGAGTCGTGATTAGCCTGCCCTGTATTATTGTGATTAACGTCCACCCGGCGGACGACTGTCCTGTTGTCACCATCTGAGATCTTGAGACTCCGGGATGCGCGCCAGTGGAGGAACCTGGTAGTGTGGCAACAAAAAAAAAAACAAAAAAACTGCTCACTCTGATGATGGCTGCTTCTCTAAAACGGGAACACACACACACTTCAACTTCTTTCCCGTCAGTCACTAAATCTAATGCGTGTAACGAGTGCGGGGCTCTTTCCCTCGCGCAGCTCTGTTTTTGTCTGCGTGTCTGCTCGGATTAGTTAACCCACTACCTCTTCTGCGGCTCGCGTGTTGTGCAGCGTCTCCATCAAGGCCTTATGTCTCCAAAAATGCACGGGAATCCAGAACCTCATCCTTTTCCCCCGGTCCTCCGCTTCCCCTCCTTCATCTCACACCTCCCCGACCAACAAAGTCGATTTGACCGCGGCTGATTATAGTAACGAAGGCAGTCCAAGAGAATATGCGCGTTCTCACTGTACGTCAAATTAGATCACAGCAAGAGGGGGGGGAGGGAGGGACGCCGCGCGCTGACCCCCGTCTCTTCTCCTCAGACGATCGGTCGCTTCTGAAAACAGGCCCGTGGACCAAACTGCGGTTGATGGCTCACTGCTACAACACACAGGACAAAGGAAGACGTCCAGGGGAAATTAGGGGCTCCGATTAAATGGAGAGCTTGATCCTGGAGTATGTTGGAGAGAAAAACAGCACCTAGTTTGAGAGGAGATAATTGGATTTACAGTGTTTGTGCTTTATGCAAAAATCTGGCACTTGAGAAGCAGAGATGAGACTATTTCTGTCTTTGTGCATCAGTATCATACTTTAAAAACAAGTACATTTAGAATTTTTTTATAGACATTTGTAATGCTGATTTTATGTATTCCATAATTTTTTTTATTAATCTGGCTTTTTGTGCATGAGCCTCTGTATGTGTGCTCATTCCTTTGTAATTACTCGGCTAAACTCAGACCCCCTTCTCATGGTTCTTGTGCATCCGCCGGTGGAAAAGAGTCAGTTTTGATTACAAAGTAAACGCTGCAGCATCAGACAGGGGGGGGTTACATGCTGATATGCATTCTATCAGGATGATTTATGCAAATTATGCACATTATTCCCGCAGGAATCTCTCTTCTGAAAGTGCCAGGATAAATTGCCGGAAATTAGCCATAAAATTCACTGTGCAGGGAGTGTGAGGTGAAGGCCGCCGTGGAGCCAAGGACATTGGGCCGCCGTGGTTACGCTTGGCCTGGCCTGCCTCCCCCATGCTTGGCATTCATGGCTGTTAAAGACCTCTGCTCAGACAGATACACTGAAGCCTCGAGTAGCACTCAGCACATCAGGAAGATCAGCCAAGCAAGTGTTACACTAACGGCCGGGGTTTCATGCTCTAGTAACATGACAGATTTTCAAGAGATGGAGGCAGATCGTCTGTTTTTTCTTTCCACATATTTCAGACTGAAATCCACTTTATAATTCTGCATTCCTCGAAAGAATTTGATTAATTCAAATTCAGTGAGTGTCCTCAAAGCAGTCGGTGTTTGGATTGTTTTTATGTCTTTTTTATGTCTGTTTTTATGCCTCTGTTTGCTATAGAGTTAACCTTGGTTGTCGTGCGTCTTAATCTTCAGATTACAGTCTAATCGAATCAGAAATCTGTCCAACCAATCAGGTAATGAATAGTTGTTTGAGCAACACGTAAACAAGTAGCTGCCAGTATGAGAATAAACAGTGGTTTCTTTATGGCTTTAAACACAGCTCTCTGTTGGTCAGGCCTTTCATTTGTCTCGTGATCTCTGAGTGTGTGTGTGTGTGTGCGAGGGGAAACAAAGAGAGAGTGTGTGTGTGTGTGTGTGTGTATGAAATGAGCAGCGAGTGATTCACGCTGTTATTGTGTCATCCTCTTGTCTTTATTTCAATCTGGAAGCCAGAGTTAATGAATATCAGAGACTGGAGATGAAATCCACCTCGCTTTAGCTTTAATGAACCCTGAGAGGGTCAGGATCTGCATATTGATCAGGACAAGTGATCCCTGTCTCTGTCTCACACACATGCCCATGCAAACATACCAGATGTAGAAAGTAGAGCAGACCAAGGTTAGTTTGGTGTAAAATCTGGCCAAAATCCTTTTTTTTTTTTTTT
>JBCAUF010000072.1:10021032-10032804 GCA_038406115.1 Haemulon aurolineatum | reverse complement strand
CACACACACACACACACACATTCATTTACAGCTGAGCATAGAGTCCCAACCGGTGACTCCCAGGACTCCAGGCCTCAGCATGTCATATTTCATTCCTTGGCACCTTTTCATTTCATTTCAAATGCATTACATTTCAGACCTTTCCATTCTGCGCCCACCCCCCGCGATCCAAAACCTTGGCTTGAACGTGCCGTCCCAGCACAGGACATATTCCAACCTTTGAATTCAATAAGCAGCCCCGACCTCGGCTAGTGTGTCTCCACTCCTCATCTCCGCGGCACAAGAGAGGCCGCCGTCCAGTTATGAAGTATGAATGTGCTACCAAAGCTCTGGATGCAGCGCTTTCTCTCATTCCCGCACTTCATATATTCTACTACTCATCTGCTCCATAGATTAAAGATTCATATTTATGAGCCCCTGCGCTGGGTGTAGCCAAGTGTCCTAGAAGGGCAGTGCAGCATAATAAACATACAGATAGAAATTAGTGAATAGAAAACACAGCAGCAGTCCTCTCATTGTCCTACTACCTTGCTCTCATCTTCTTTCTTTTACTTTCTCTCTCCATTTTGCACTTTCCCCCCTCTCCATACTGCTGTCACTTACCCATAAATTAAAGAGTGGATTGACAATAAGATGAAACCTCAGGGCAGAAGCAGGACTGTGTACTGTAAAATGAATAATCGTGGCCCAGATATGCTCAGATGATCTTCAATAAGAGACCTTCAGAATCTGCACCAAGCGTGGTTCTCTTTTCATTTGCCCTCTCTAGTGCCACTGTATTTTTTTTTCTCCATTAGCCATATGCACTCACTCTTGAGTCTGCACTAGATTATGAAGCATCATAAAGTAGGATTTATGAAGCCGTCTTTTTTTCATGTTTCTCGTGTGTACACTGTAAATCTCTGAAGGACAGCAGGATATGCAAGGATCCTAACAACAGCCGGATACACAGACACTTCACTTTACACTGAGACCTCCACTTACCATCAGTGATAACCAGGGAAAAAAAATGTCAGCCTTTCTTTCTCAAGGATTTGCATCAACATTGTGGCATTGGTTCGATAGGGGCCTCTTGTTGCCAGGAAACATTTGAATAGATTAATAACCCCGGGCTATGAATTATCCCTAGTTGCTTTGAACACTACCTATATGCATTACATCAACATTTCATTTGTCCAACAAATGCAGAGTTGTGAAGAGTACTCCCTACAGATTGCTGACTAACACACTGCATTAGTTATTCCTCCTGTTGGAATAGCTTCATAAATCAATTGAATATGAAGGACTTAGAAGTGAGTTGCCTTGTAGTTGTGGTACTGGTTAAATTTTGTAATCATGTTTGTCCTACACCACATTCACATCAGGCTATCTTGTTATTTTTGTCCATGCTTGACCCTGAGTATTTCAAATAATAGGCACCCATGTATAATTTGTGTCCTGTCCACTTTAAGTATCCCTGTAAGTGTCCATTAGCAATTTCCTGTCACAGGTACATGTGCATTATGTTGCAGGCTGTGCATGGACATGGTCATGCATTTATTCTGTTTGGATTGTTGAACAATGGAGAGAGAGAAGAGAACATTAATGAGAAACTTCGTCTATGAGCCCACTTTGAGCATTTATTAAAGGGTCACTTCACTGAATTTTACACATGAGGTTCAGTTACGTATTGCTCTGATTGTAAACAATTGTAAATATAATGTCTCCTGTGCTTTTGGGGCACACCTTCCAATGAAAAAGTAGCCCTGATGACTCCATACAAGGGACTAAAATTCAGGATGTCTTGACATCTGCTGCTTCAGTTTCATTTATTCTTTTATTTGTTTTTGGTTTTTTGGTTTTTTGGTTTCGGTCTCTTTTCTTATTTATAGATGTTGACTCCCTGTGAGCATCAGGGACAATAACAGCTCTAATGTTAAAATGTGCCACAAAACAGATCTTTAAACATAGGCCTATTATTTGCTGTAAATACAGGTGCATGTATAACAAGAAGATGAAACGTGATATTATATAGGCCTGAAAGCAGGCAGATGTGTAAAAATCAAAATGTAATTTACCTGATAATTATTTGCCCTGTTCACCACCTGCATTAACAGAATTACAAAAAATATTGAAAACATATTCAGGTGCAAATCCTTCATTTTTCTTTCATTGTATGCAGAACAATCAAGTCTCTCCAGCTTAGATCTACATCATATCATTGTGTTCGGCAAAGTACTCAGCTTCTACTTTCAGTTCACAGATAATGATATAACCATGGCAACAGAGACACCTTGGAAAAGAGCAGGAAGAAAACTTCGACATTACTGTCACTCAAAACCCAATGTTTTCAAAATGATTATTTCACCTGACCTGCTGCATAACACCCCTAACTTCAATATAGCTTTGAATATGGGACTCAGCTGTGAGTCCCATTACATTAATCATTGTTGATGCATTCCCATTTTTCACTTACCCCGCCTTACACTTGCAACCCTAAGCTACATATGTAGATGCTCCTCTACGACGTACAGCCAATCAGCAAAGCAGACACATATATCAGAATAATTTCAGGTTCCTCTGATCAACCGCATGTCAGTTAACATAGTCATCAATAGGACTAATGTTCTGTGAGGACTTATTGAGTGACACGGCATGGCCCAGAGTGTGAAATCCTTCAAAACATCGAGGAAGTGCCAACCCTGAGACTTGCCCTAACCTTGCCTTGAGCCATGTGTTGATGAGTCTTCAGTGTGACTGAAACTTCAAAGGCATTTCAGCTCACTAAGCAGAGGATGCTCCTTCTCTCTCATCTTCACTCAACTGAATCCCTCTGCAGAAGGACATTTTGATGGTTTGAAAAAAAAAAAAAGAGACAGAGCGAGAGAGAGAAAAAAGTTTGCTTGGCACTTTCTTGGAACAGCTTTGACCACTGTGGATAGGGGCAAATTAACTGCTAGTAACATTAAAGTCATTAACCAGTTAGTTTGATCCCTAAGTGGTAAAAACAACATGACAAGCCATTGAAATTGAATGAAAGAGGGGAGTGGGCTTGCGGTGGGTATGCTTTTCCTGTTCCTGTCTAATGATTTAAAAGCCACAGCTATCGTCGTGCACTTTTTCATCACAGGGGTAAAATCACTGCCACATCAGAGGTCTCTGATTAAATCACTGTTTTGCATATTTGAGAATTTGTACATCTCTGCACCATCACACACAACTAGCAATTGTGAGGACATTGTGAGGTGAATAAATAGCGAGTTCCCTGCTCAGTGTGTCTGTTGTGCTCGCAGACAAATGGAGGCAGGAAGAGTGTGGTTCTTTTCAAAGGCCGCCTGCGAAAACCTGATGGATGCACAAATTAACACACAGAGGAGAGAAGTTGTAATCCAAAGCCTCCAATGTTATAATTACAGCTCTTTCTTCCTCCTTGACAAACATAAAGGGGGATTTTATCTCACTCCCTTGCTCACATCCTCTTTTCTCCCTCTCTCCTCCACCTCTCACTGCCCAGCCTGGTGAGCTGGCATTAATTGCTCCAAAAAAGCTGTGGAAGCACAACAAGTGCTTCTCATCCTGGTATAATTGTGTCTGCAGGAGTTGGAGGGCTTGAGAAGAAAGAGGGCTTTGCTGCTCGCAGGAAAGGCTTTGTAGTGAGTCTCGGGAGCAGACGGCGTATGAAAGAACGTGATATGATGGCGCACTCTGGTGGACAGACGGTGGAAGAAAAGTTCTTTATTTCACGGTGAAGCAAACGTGCCAAGAGATCATGAGAAGCAACACAAAGACGGCCATAAAAATTTTGTCCAGTAGGCTACATCCTCACATGCTGTATTTAATGTGTGCAAGCCTCAAGGAAAGTATTGAAGACTTATGATGCATTTCCTTACCTGTGCTAAATAATATGTGACCCCTCACAAAGAAAATTATTTTTTGGAGCAAAGTGTGATGCTATTATTCATGCATTATTTGTTTTGTCCTTGTGAAGTAGCATGTGGGAGCACTTTTGTCCCAGCTGCCACTCGTTGTGACCCTTAACGAGGCACATGCAGAATCTTATTGTTAAAAGCTTATACAGTTTTTACAGGTAACATTTATTTATCAGAATGTAATTAAACAGGTGGATTTGTATGAAAAATCTTTATTAATCTCCTTTTTTTCAAGAATCACAACTGAAAATATGCATAAATACAGTATATGTTCTTGTATTAAAACATGGCTTACTTATACTTATTTGTCTACATTTGGGTTATGGTTTGTGCCTTAAAAGCTGGCCACAGAAACATCAGTGCAGGTTCATGGCTAGCTGCAGCTCACAAAAGGTGTCACGCCTGAATTCACCCTAGAGATGTAAAAATGGAATTGATGTCAGGTTGATGATAAATGTCACTTACACCTGAATGTTTCTCAAGCTGTTTCTGAGCCATCTTTGCACTGTGGGAGGGATCGTTGTCCCCTTGCATGCAGCGATTTCCCTGCTATGATGCTGGTGTATTGTGGCGTCAAGGTGTCTTTTATTGGTCTGCACAAAGGGAGTGTGACCTCATTTCATATAGTCCACCATCATGTTTGTGTTGTTGAAAGTGTGATTCATCTGACCAGAAGTGCCTTCCTGTCATCAACAGACCAATGCACTTGTCTTTTAACTCACTTCAAAGGTTTACCACGGACAGGAAAGCTACTCTGTATTCAAAATTACATTTATTTCAGAGTACAGTACAGAATTATTGTCAGCTGAATGTACTGACAATATCAAAAGAAATGTACTCATTATGCAGAGAAGCCCATGTAACTAATATGTCCTATGACATTATTAGATCATTAAGATTGCTGCATCATCATGTATGCAGTACTTTACTATAGCTGCTGTTTGAGGTGGAGCTATGTAGCCTAGCTCTAGCTTAATCCAATCGTTCTCGAATCTAGAAGTTATAATATCATTAATAGGATACAAAAGAGGAAAAAACTAAGTTCTGATACACACATTGTTTTTCAATTTTGGTCACACTTTATTTGAATAGTTCGACCACAAAGGGTTTACAGAGTGTTTGTAACATTTAGTTACAAATGAGTTCAGCAATTTCACTTTGTCTTGTTTGTTCAAAATGTTCAACAAAGATTAGGATCAAGGTTAGAGTAATTAAATAGTTTAATAATTGTCTAATCTTTGTTTTGTTGCAAAATTCTGGATCCTTTGAACAGTCACAGGCATCTGAAACATGACAAGGAGCCCAATGATTTTTTTTTTTTGCAATCACTTGCTGAAAGGGCTGGAAATAAATGGTTTAATCTTTAACTATGTGTTTGTTTTATAGATAATTATATTGTGTTAACATTTGTGCTTTTTATGCAATCCTCACCAGGAGAGAAACTAGTAGCTTGACAACCAAATAAACAAAGAGCTAAAAACTACAATATTTGCCTCTGTGTAGTTAATTATAAAGTAGCATATAATCAAAATGCAAATCAAGTACAAGAATCTAAAAATGTGCTTTATTACAGTACTTCTACATGTAATTTTCACCACTGTCTGCATGTATATGTCCTAATTATACTCAATATAGATATGCGTGTGCATTCCAATACTGGTTGTTGAACCCTGCAGTTGTGCTGCGATGTTGAACCCTCTTTACGCTGGCAGGGTTGCCTTCGACATAGCAAGCATGTTGATGTGGTGTCATCTTCAAGTCTATTTATTGTACAGCTTTGATATTTTAACTATATGGTCAAACCCACCCCCCTTGGCACCAACACATTGAACACACATTGTCAGTAATAAGCTGAGATCATCTACTGTATATGTACACTCATTTATTTAAGGCCAATGTGCAAATAGAAAAGGGAAAATCTGCTTATGCTGCAGGAGACAAGTTTATATTTCAGTGTGTGCATGTGTGATACTGTGCCATGAAGTAAAAACACAAAAGCAGGGTTTTGCGCTAAACATGGGTAATTTTTATTTAGCTAGTGAGTTACCTAGAGGAGAAAACTGTCACATCCTTGCAGTTGATGTCTTGCAGTTTTGGGAGAATCCCAGTCAAGCCAAGCAAGAGGCCTGACATGGAGAGTTCTCACAAAAGCGCTAAGAGTTGTTGAGGACAGACAGCCTGATCGAGCCTGAGGTACAGTAGAGTACATCAACAGTAGAGCAAAGACAGTCACCCACAGGGCCCAAGGAGGCCACCGCTAGTTCTACCAGAGCAGCAGGTTTCTCCTCAGACAAATGCACTTCAGAATGACAGAATCACAAGAGAGAGAGAAAAAATAACCCCAAAAAAACAAAGATGTGCGCTGGCCGGTGATTGCCAGCCTGCTGCATAAAAACTGTAATCTTTTGGTACACAGAAACAGATGCAGAAAGGAAGGGAACAGGTAGGGGGGAGGACACATCCTATGATTGGCATGATTGTGGCTGTTTCCCAATTATTTCATCCCACCTGTCAATCATCCAAACCCCTGTCTGACGGCTGAATGCAGATTCAAGTAAAAGATTAATTCATACATATCATCTTTAATTCTCTTCAGGAGCTGATGAGGCTCGCCGATATCCCAAACATTTGAGGCGTTACAAAAATTACAAATAAGCCTGGTGAAATCTTCTGACTACTTTGGTTAGTCAGTTAGTTGCTCACAAAACAAAATTCAAAGAAGAACACAGAGTTAGAGAGTTAAGGGTGTTGGTAGAGGGCTGAAAGTGCTTCAAAGACAGTTTTCAAAGTGGGTTACGTTCTTTTTTTCTCGTGAGACAGGAACACGGGGTTTTGATGCACCAGTCAACGGATACAGATGAGTCCATCTATTGTCATGTTCAAGTGTTCAGATACATTGTCATCTTCAGCGGAAAGATTGTGAGAGCCTTTCCTCCTTGTGGTTAGGCAAATTTTTAATTAAGGTCCTACGTCATTAGTGTTGCAGTTCTAGCAGAGCTTGCTTGAAGGTTACTGTTTATTTCTATTGCGCTCCTGGCAAGAGAGAGGGAAAAAAAACAGAGAAGAGATCATCAGCGGATGGCAACGGAACAAGAGCAACAAGGGACACAAACAAACATTAACAGCAGCCAACATCAGAGCTGCACCCCTGGCCTTTCATTCACTGGAGAAATGTCAAGTGCAGAAGGAAATCCAAGTTTGTTCTCTTCTTACCCTTTAGTTAACAGTTCATTCTGTATTGTCAGAAGCACACACATTTTAATGTCTGAGGTGAAGTCGGGAATAACTCAGGGGCAGAGCAAGGCATTCTGGGACCATTGACAAAATGTGTCTCTTAGGGGGATGTGACTCTTTAGCTTTGGGTCCTCTGTAACAGGTCCTGATTGTGCCACTGCTACAGACGAAAGATCAAAACTCATTTATGAGAGCAATCAATATTGATTGCACCTCTTAGAAGAGTTGTATCGAATTAATAAATGCCTTTATTGTGTCGATCTGCATTCCTATCGCTCTGCAAATCTCATTAATTACTTCATTTACTGAATGTTTCTATTTTGAGATATTGACTTATAATATGTAGGAACTATCTTCATCAATTAACTCAAGACTAGTAATGAGTTGAAAGCATCAGTTAATTAGGGAATGATGTTGCAGTTGCTTGATTTAGAGATTAACTATTTCAATCATCTGTGCAAGAAACCGAGTGGGTGTCTCAGAGGGGACTAAAGAGAATGAAATGTTTTAAAATCATATCATCATAATAATGTTAAAGTTTTTTCTATTAGTTCTTAATATTTGTAAACAGCTGTCTCTTCAGAAGTCTAAAACCAAATGTATTTTCAGGTCACATGCTCCATTTTGCATTAACCTCTGTAGTGTGCAGTTTGACTTCCTATTCTTTATGGAAAGTGCTGGTTTCCAAACCTGGTTTCAGTGACAAACATTTTAAGCTCAGATCACAGAAAAACCCAAATGATGTTTGTTATACTGTCTTAAACATTATATTCCAACATAAGCACAATTTAACTTGATGTAAAGACATAAAGACAACAATATATATATATATATTCACAGGGCTCCTGTGTTGAAAACAACCTCTAAGATGAGAACCTTAAACTGTATCTTATTTTTAGGCATGTGTCACGAAAGCAAGTATACATTGAGCTTTAATACGAAACTAACACAATGCATTCTTCATGAGTCGTCACAACACACCTTAAATATCAAATATTCAAGGGTGTGTTATGGATTACAAAAAAGAGGACTGCTAGTTTATCATTAAAAATGCAAGAGTGCAGGTAAATTCCAAGGGAAAAAACACACAAGTCAAAATAACCGAGGGAGTCAGACCCTGTGTGCCATGTTTTAGGGTGGAACAGTGTCCTCTCTTGAGGGGTGGGTGTCTATGTCAGTGGTCTGGGAAAAGCCCTGTGAGACCCAGGCCCCCAGTGTAACTCTATCCCCAGAAGGGCTGCTCGGACTGGGTTGTTGCCCCGGAGACAGAAACCTTCACAAAATTGAGTCTATACCTTTAGACCTTTATACCCCCATCATGACATTTTCAATTATTTGATGAAAAATAATTGAAAGAAATGCAGTGTTTATTTCTTCATGAAATGGGCAAACTTATAATATTTGCTTTTTCTTTTCTCGCATAAGTCATCGGCCTGAATAGATATTAGATCTGATTTTCATGTAACAAAAACTCCCTGCTGGTGCAGAAATACTACATCCTTACTGGTGTGATACAATTGTAACTATTGCAACAGAGTGGCATTCACCCTAACATGCCCCGAGCTTCCTTATTACACTATACCCACAGGAAGGAAGGAGCTCACCTCCTAAGTATTAATTGCCAAATTAGTTATGCTAATAAAATCCTGCAACAACATTTAGATCCAAAGTTATCTTTTAAAAAACACTTTGGAAAGGTGTTACAGTGCAGGTAGCTGTGCTGGTCTGACACCTCTCAAAGTTCGGGAAGGACAGGCCAAACAATAGAGAACAATTAACCTTGTCAGGCGAAGGAGGGTGAGGCCTCAGCTGGGCCGATCCTGTCATGTAGGAGGTCAGGGCTACAAAAGCAGCACAGCGCAACGCCTGCACAACGCAGGATGAAACAGGCTTTCTACTGACAGGTTGTTTTCAGAAGCCTGAAAACATTGACTTGAAATATTTATGAGAAAGTAACCCGGCGCATATTAACAAGGTCAGCAGCGAGGAGTCAATACAGCATCAATGGAGCACCAGCAGTAGGGGAGTGGGAGAAAAAGGGGAGGGAGCGGGTCATGGGGGTTTTCTGAACGCAATTAGATTAGCATACTGGTGAATCTAAGAATGGATGCAGCAGAATGCTAGCGATGATAACATGTTATTCACTCCTTGGCTGCTGTTTTTCCACAACATCCCACAGAGTTTTTACTACTTAGACTAACATTTGTGGTACACCACTGTTATTACCACTGCAACATATTTTAGTTTCCCCTCGGAGGGCGCAAGCATACACTGTGTGTGCTTTTCAGAACTGTACACGGACAAATGTAATCGTGCATTTTTATCATGTATTTTGCTGGGAAACTTTTTTTTTTTTCCCCTCTCACATCACCCGTTCAGAACATCTGAGGCAAACTGTACCAACTCTGAGGCACGTTGCAGCCAGTTTGCAGGCCAAGGGCTTATGTTGTTAAAGACTAATAAAGCATGAGGAGCCTGTGGAGAGCAGAGAGGCTTGGCGTTCAAAGGGAGATCAGAGCCTACATCTGCCTTTGTCTGAAAGACGGAATGCCAGGAATGCGGGCTATTTCAGGAAACCTCTATGCATCAAACTCCACTTGGACAGATCATCACAATCTCAACAGCACAAGATGGCTGAAGAGGATTCAGCGTTTCCTGAACCTGCGTATGAGTAATGGTGGCATGTCAATCTGCTGACAGGCCTCTGGGAACTTCCACTTACACCAGACTGTTCATTCAGTCACAGGATGTTACAACCTCGGCCTAAGAGCAGGTGGAACAAGATCAGCTGATTACAGTCTGGCCGCAGCCTGTAGCAGTGACTCAGTGAAAGTTAGCCTCCCGCTGAATTAAAGGGTAACTAAACTGAACTGCCTCATGCATACAAACAAGCTATTTACAGCGGACAGGGCTCTTTTGTATGTGTGTTTATCTCACCTTCCTCAGAGCCTCCTCCTCTTCCTGACGTTTCTCATAATGTGCAAAGTCATCAAAGATTGAGGTGGTATGCTTGTAAGTGGCGATAATTTTAAGCACTTGTTTGGCCTTCTCCAGAGGCACTTCCTGAGTGTCCCTGGAGTTGGTCACTGGCTTGTTGTCATTGTTCTCCAGCCGAATGTGTCGCAGCTGGTTGTTGGGCACGTCTTTGATGAAAACCCACTTCACCTCAAACTTGCCCTTCCACTTGTCCTGAGACCAGACACCTGCATAGGCATTGTAGTCCACCGGTGAGCGCATCTCAGCCACGCCGCAGAAGTGCCCACTGCCGTTGACGCTGAACAACAGGTACAGGGGCCCCTTGTTGCCCAGTGAGCGGTAGGCGCCATCCAGGCGCTTGTTGCCATGTTCTGTGCTGCACCAGATAGAGTACTTGATTGAGCGGTGGATGTCGTCTTCCGAATAGCTCTTGATAATGAAAACACGTCCGTTTTTCAAGTTCCAGTCAAAGTCTTTGGGGTTGTAGTTGTTGAGGGCGCGGAGCTTCTCCAGCACGGGATGCACTTCTCCGGAGCAAGGGGAGGCACTCAGCGGGACTCCCCCACCCAGACCAAAGCCCTCACCCCGGTTCCTGGGAGCCACCCAACGGTTGGGAGGTGGGCCAGGCTGCTGGGGTGGCTGCTGATGGAGGGCCTGAGGGGGGCCAGGTTGAGAGGAGAGGTGCATGTGAGGAGGGCCGGGGGGCAGAGGATGGGGGTGTTGTGGGGACTGGAGAGACTGGAGCTGGAAGGGCTGGTGTTGGTGTTGGTGTTGGGGCTGGTGTTGGTGTTGAGGCTGAGGGGGCAACGGGTTCTGCAGTAAGGGCTGGTGCTGAGCGAGGAGAGGCTGCTGCACCAGAGGCTGCGGGGGCATCATAGTCTGAGCTAACGGGGGCTTGTTCAGAGAGCCCTTATCGTCCCAAGTACCAATGTTCATATTGTGCTTTATGGGGGGTGGGGGAATGGTGGCGCCTCCCCCCATCCCCATGTTGGCTTTGGGTTTGACCTTGGGCTGTGGCTTGGCCGGCTTCTTGGCAATGGCTGCCCAGGAGGCAGGTTTAGGTGCGGACGAGCTGACAGACGGAGGAAGGCTATTGGCTGCCATGCTGCTCATACCCGCTGTGCCACCTAGGGGTGAGCCCACGGTTTTGGTGACAGCTGCCACCATGTCCGTACCCAGTTTTAACCCTGTCATACCCTGCTCAATGCTGTTCAGCACTGGGACTTTACTAAGCTGGGTGTCACTTCCAAAACCCGCCTGTCCGTCCGTGATGGCGCGACCCAGCGAGCTGGGGGCGTACCCATAGCTGTTGCTGTAGACTGAGCTCTGCGTGGACTGACCCTGAGAGACACTGGTACCCCAGGTGGAAAAGTCCGCATTGCCAGGGAAGAAGTTGAAGCCATGCTGGCCCAGGAAGGGAGGGGTGTTCCCCAGGGCACCTGGCTGGCTGAACACGCCGTCGGGGATGAAGTGCGGCTCGCCATTGCTCATCTGTCCATAGGTAGTTAGGTAGGGCATAGGAGGGTCTCCTGCTGTGGACCAGGCAGCCTCTCCCAGAGAGTAAGGGAAACCAATGGATGGAGCATAGTAGCTAGGCATGTAGGGGTCAGACATTGGTGGATAGCTGTTACTCTGTGTGGGATAGGGAGACAAT
>JBCAUF010000072.1:9729176-9739349 GCA_038406115.1 Haemulon aurolineatum | reverse complement strand
GCAGCAAGCCTGGCAGTAGAGCTTCCTCCTTCAGTTCTGTTGGATTTCAACTCTGTACTGGACTGTTTCTTTTATCTCTCTTTTTTTTATTATTATTAAAGTGGACATTAATGTGTATGTGTTTATAATTTTTTTTTTCCTCTTTTCATTAATGCCTGTTTTTGTACTCATATGTCTTAGAGGGAAATATTTTACTTGAACTAGTGCTAATAGGCATCTAAACAGAAGGGATCTGATTGAGACACTCGCCTGGATCATGTGTTTTTCTGGCTCTGGGATTTGTCTGAATGTAGAGTCCATTGTCTGTGTGCTCTGTGTTGAGGACACTCTTGGTTCAGGAATGCAAAACCGAAAGGGTGGGAGAGGGCGGTTGTCCATCCGAGTCCTAATCATTAAATCTAATCAATCCATGGCCTGACTAACCGTCTCCGTCTCTTGATTGTAAGCCGCCAACATGCTGGGAGGAGTTTGGTTTATACATTTTTCTTCAGCTCCAAATGGATCAAACTTGATTTCCCCAGGAGATATATATGATTTCATACATTACCAGGATCAAACCTCTCCCACGCTCCCCCGTTTAGGCTCTGGAGAGCCAGCGCAGACAGACCATTAGTCGATTAATACCCCCCACCCCTCCACCCGCCTTAGTACAACTGGAGATCCTTTTCCCACCCACCTTCCTGGACGCGGCCCAGCCCAGACCGACTACAGCTGCTCCAGTATGGAGAATCCATCGGGCCGCGGCCGAGCGGGAGCCAGAAAGCCATTTATGCTTTTCAACTCGTCCCCGCGGCGACTCCCCAGCGGCCCGCTTCGTCTTTCCACATTACTGAAGCTGGGTTTTCTGGAGGAGCGTGCCAAAACTACACCTCCGCATCGCTGCAGTTTTTAAACCGTCCCATTGTTGCGGCTGATTGTTCCTCGTCTCTGGCGAGTCGGGTGATGTGACAGGTATTCGCTCTGTCCTCTGTGGGTGGTAGAGCTGTCTGTGAATGGGCTGTAATTAGTGTTTAAGTCTGAGAGTGTTTGTGTTTCAAGGGGATTAAGAATTTGAGACAGCTCTGTGTGCAAAACCCATTCACCACACATTTGTTTTTTTGTTAACCAGGTCTCCAAGTGTGTGTATGTAAATATCACTTATCTTAGAGGGGCAATGGCAACAACAACAACACAAAAAATCAGCTTTTGAAGCACAAAGCATTCCTTGTTATGTTCATGGCAGGAAAGGGTTATAAAATGCTGAAACACATGAGCTCTCAACACACTGCTCTCTGTTTAAAAGTTTATTTTTTTTCTCAAAATTCACATGAAAAACGTCACTCCTGCGTCAAGTTGGACCAATTTTCATACATAGTTTTCCTCTTTGTTTTGTCACACCAAAGCTGCCGACTGTATCTTATCAGACATCGTGCTCGGAGTACAGATGAGGTACACAAACGCGCCGCTTTCAGTACTGTTGGGACATCTCGGGCTGCACGCTCAGCGGAGCGGCACATTCCTCAGGTTGCATGTTACTGAGTTACCAGCTGCACAACAGTACACAGAACGGCTGAAAAAAGAAAATGCAACTTTGACTCACTTTCTTTTTCAGATTAACAACCTATAACCGCCATTTCTGTGCCTTTTTCTTAAGTGGAAAATAATGAGTCAAAGCTGCCCTGGAGCTGCCCGTGCCCTCTGCTAACGCACTGAACTGTGGGAGTGTTAAACACACACACACACACACCTTCTCACAGGAGAGAAGTGAAGGGGGCAGCTGGCAGAGTTTTCACTGTATAATTAACTCTGTAATCTTCAGAGAGCTGCCTCGGACTCCTTTTCTGTCACACACTCACACTTGTCAGGCACATTAACTGCCAGCCTTGCGTGAATATTTAAATTTTTTTGCGACTGTGTGTTTCCACTCGGGGCATTTGGGTCAATTTTGTTGGGTTTTTTTTGGTGTTTTTTCTTTTTGGGTGGCAGGAGGAGGGGGTTGTACAGTTGGGTGGAGCGTCACAGTCTATGTCCTGTGTTCACTTCATTAGAGTTTAAATGGTCTACAGGGAGATTGCAACTGCCTTTCACATCACGCCACCTGCATTTCCCATTAAAACACAGTTCACTCACACGGCCACATCCCACCACGCTCACTCGCACACGTACAGTACAAACATCTTTTCATATGCTCTCTCTCCTCATGCTTTCAACACAAACAAACATACACTGAATTGTATATAAACCACTCGCAACCATTCACAAGTGCAGATGTGCACATGGCATAAACCCAGCATGTGGTCATAGTTTTTGGTTTTTGCTTGAATATCCATTTTTCATACAGTCCACTGCTATAAATCATCCAGTCATCACTCATTCCAGCACAAATAAGCCAACAAATCTTTTTCTCACTCTCTCACACACACACACACACATACATGCAAACACAGACGCGTGCACAGTCTTTATTTGAGCTGCAGGCCGCAGTGAGCTGTGCAGTGTCACCATGTGGGCTGTTTGAACCCTCCAGCTGTGCAGTTTTCTCTCTGCACAAGGACAGAAACTTGTGAATGCATCCATCTTGCCCGGTCGCAGGCTGAGCTTAGCTCATTTCAACTTGCCAAGAGATCATATGACGCACTAAACAGACACACACCACACACAATAGCAGGGCAGGCCCCCGCTGCCTCGACGGCTTTATGAGTCCTTCATGTGAGTCTGACTCCCTGCCTCTCTTTTTTTTCCACTCTGGCAGAGTCGCCCCTAAAAGGTCTCTTGATGCGCCCCTCACAGGTTAAACTTCACGACAAAGTGGCAGAGTGGTCTGCAGGTTGGCCCCTCGTCATCACACAGTCACTGGAGGGTATTTCTGGTCACTGGTGATACTGGAGCCACCAGTGACAGGAGGGCAGGGGGACTGGAGGGGTCTGTATCCTCCCTGAGTGGGGTCCAGGAAGGCCGGGGTGGCGGACACGGGGTGCGCGTAGCCGATGTACTGCGGGTGCAAGAACTGTCCCTGGTGAGGCATGATCTGCGTGGCCTGCTGGCAGTTGAGCACCGAGAAGTTAGTGGGCATGTTGACGAAGACGCTGGCGTCGGGGGGCAGGCAGCAGGAGGCCTGAGCCCGCATGAGGGGAGGTGGGGCGGGGCGCGGCGCGGCCGGCGGGGCGGAGGAGCTGGACGAGGTGGCCGTGCTGGACTGGCGGGACGACGAGCCTCTGGAGGTCCCCGCGCTGGCCATCATGGGGATGGTTTCCAGGAGGCGACCGCTGCCGGCCCCGCCTCCTGCAGCGCCTCCCGACGACAGCTCCTGCTTGGGACGGAGGCAGCGGCAGCAGCACACGGCCACCACGGAGCCCACCAGGATGAAGGCCACGAACACAGAGCCCACGATCAGGAAGGGCACATAGATGGGCACTGCAGAGAGGGAAGAAAAAGACACACTGGCATTAAAAAAACTGAAATCAGACTTATATTAACTACAAACTTTTAACTTCAAAAACGTAACGCCGCCTCTCACTTTGCCTTGCCTCTCTGCACCAGCAAAAACCCCTCCATGTAAGAGGAGATTGGGTGAGACAGTGAAACAAAAGACTGGGCAGAGAGGAGTGTTTGGACCCGAGTAGAAGAATGAGAGCTACACTGGGGATTGGGTCCCCAGGGAGTCCCGGGCTCTCATTAGCAGTTATTAACTTTGTTTTGATCTGTTTTAATCCCGAGCACCCTGCTGTGTCCCCTAGCCTCCTCAAAACCTGCAGACCTCTGCGAGTGTGAGTGTGTGTGTGTGCATGGGTGACATTCTTAAGGCCGACTGCCAGCAGATATTTGTGACCCTGGCCTTTTTTCTTGGGCTATTTATGACCAACCCTTTGAGAATAAGTTACTTGAGTTGAGCTACAGTGCTTGGCGTGTGCTTAAAGAAGGGTATTAAAGTTGACTGATTTAATGTAGCTGAATGGAAGGTTGTTCAGCCCATTAAATCAAAGGAGTAAGCCAATTCCTCCTCAATGACCTTTTCTTTCTTTTTCGTTTAAAACAGCATATCTTGTAAGACAGACTTGTAAGAAAACGCTTGTCTGACTCTCACACAATCCCACCAATCAGAGCGTCGTTTAGCGGAGGAATTATTAAACAGGTAAGAAACTCCTGACATTTTTATAGGTGAAGATCTCAGCTCCAGCAACAACTTTGAAACGTGATCAACAATAACTTTCCTTTCAGACAGTTTTCGCCCTAAGTGCACCTTTTTGGGCCAAATAATGAAGGCAGAGAGCGAACGTTTTGTTGGCAGAAACGGGGTGACAAGCGAGATGAGGTCACCTCTGAGGTGTTTTCCCCAACTTGTCCATTCCCATGCCCGCTCACACAAACACCTTACAAACACAATAACGACCATGTTACATTACAAGTGATTAGTTGTGTTTTATTGTTCCCACAGGGTGTAGTTATTTTCCGCTGTGAATGTGCCCATGTGTTATGAGCTGTAACTGTATGCCAGAGAGACAGAGGTGGCAACTGGCTCCAGTTTCCTTTTGTCTCTTTGAAATACATCCACACGGCCTTGAGAAACTTTTCAAAATGCTCATCAAAAGTAGCAGGGTATTAAACGGGATTACTGCGTGAATCCTGTTAAGAGCTGGAGGACATTTGTTGGCTGGGGCGGTTAAGTCCAGGTGACAAAAGACATGGGCCAGGGGCAGAGGAGGCCTGAGACACGGTGACATGAAACAAACTGGGACCTTGACCCGTTTTCCCTTTGACAAGAGGCGGTGTCAACTTCAGAAGCTAATGTACCTCACAGCTATACACACCTTCCTGTAAACAGGTTTTAGCAGGAACTCTGTGATGGCGACACATATATAAGTTACAGGCACAGAAATGTCCCAGGGAGCCGTTGACTGCCCTCTTTTCCTGCACTTATATGGCCTCCACCTCAACATCTCTGCCTCCACTCCCTTTTTTTCTGCATGCATGATGAGGATTAGTAATCGCAAAGACTTTCGTCTTGTGTTACTTCATCCCTGCTTTCATTGTGGAGCTCCTTTCCAAAACACTGTACTGTAAATCAGTGACGGAGGGGAGGGGAAAAAGCAGCACTGAGGCTTCAGCAAAGTGGTGGAAGAAGTAGCCCACTCTTACTTAATTAAGTAAATTCCTACTTAAAGTAAAATGTGGCAAAAAAAGGAAAAGAACTCATTTTGCAGGCTGACATTGAATTATCACTCCGCTAGATCTTTACTAAAGCGTCAATGGGTAAGCAGCATTTTATCGTTCATGATGGAGCTACTGTAATTCAATAAATGTATATACTGTTAGTAAATTAGTCCACTGGATTTTTAGCCAGGGTCCAGGCCCCTCCAGAGGCTAACGAGATAAATCTGGGAGGTTGCAAACAGTACGGGACAGAAAAAGCAAGACTAATAGTCTACAGCCAAGCAAGCATACCTGAAAAGTATATTGTAGGTATAATGTTTAACATGTTCACCATTTTAGTTTAGTGTATTAGCATGTCAACAGGTGCTAATTAGAAATAAACACAAAGTGCAGATGGGCATGGTGTAAGGGCACTGAGTCAAAAAATTCAAACTTTGACTTCATGAAGCTAAATGAAAGGTTAAGGTATCAATACAGTTATTGAAATTCAGCCTGTGGGTAACATGAAGACCTCTGCTAAATTTCATGGCAGTTAAATCGACAACTTAAACCTGCTGGTGGCACTAGAGGAAAAGTCAGGGCATCACCAAAGCCACTGTGATTCATCCTCATGAATAGTTGCTGAGGTATTTCAGTCTGGACCAAAGTGGACAGACCAAAAGCTGTTAGCATGGTTAAAAGCTACATTTTGCAAGACAGATTTGTTAACATTTAGTTGGACTTTGAATCTTTATTTTTATTGAAAAATCTACCTTTTTGAGCTATGATTATCTCTTTTAATGAGATCTCTCTTTGAGGAACTTCTAACAGCTCGTAGACATGAAATCTGACCAAAGATTCATTGAAGAGACTGCTTTACTGAAAGGGGTCACAAGCCAAAAGGCTTAGGAACCATTAGTTTGGTTAACAATGTATTGCACTTAATAGGTGTATAATATGAATTTTACTGTGTAACTACCAACTACAGTTGACAAATCAATGTGATGGAGTAAAAAATAAAATATTTCCCTTTGAATTGTAGTGAAGTCGAAGTATAAAGTTGCAGAAAATGGAAACTAGAGCACTTAAATGCACTTTTTTACTTTCCTCTACTAAATCAAGACTTGAAAACTGTAGATTTTCTCATCCTGTGCACATGCCGGTTGAAACCCTCCTATTGTTCCCTGTCACTCTTCCACACCTGTTGCTGCAGTTGAGCTGTGGCAGCCATGCTGCACTAACAGCAGCCCCCCCTCTCTCTTAAGCTCTTGTTTTGGGCACAGTCTTTGTGGCTGTGCTGGCTGGACTCTCCCTCGTCTCCGGCAGCCATCCCACGGGCATTCTCCTGTTCCTAAATACCATATGTTCCTTCATGTTGAGCACATTAATAATTTCCTGCCTGTTATCCATTGACATTGCAGCGTGTATCTTTTCCTGGATGATTAATAGGCTGCAAGCATGTATGAAAAATGAATGAGATGCACAAACTCAACAAGGCCATGCATGGAAAAAACACACAGAAAAAGCTGCTTTTCTTTAAGTTATTTTGGCCGGAGGCCCCTGAATGAAATGTATATACCTCTTCCTGGGGTGATAAGGCATGATAGTCTTAGCAAATGACAGATTATAGCTGGAGGTCCAGAGGAGGGCATAATATCCTCCAGGGAAACATGAAATAAGCCTGTGTTGCCTCTTACTTTGATGTTCAACATTTTCTGGAGTGATGTTATCTACTCGTTGATCTTTAATCCAAGATATGATGCAGCTCCAAGCAGCCTTATGGTAGATTAATTTGTGGGAATGAAAGCAATGATGAATGGGGAGCCAGAGGGGAGTAAGAAGTTTGGTATTGTTGTCTAATCCACTGCATAAATTGGGAAATGTGGGTTATATTTTGCCTGAGTGACTTGTTTGGGGCAGGTCAGCGTGTGAATCCCTTGAAAGCCCTCAGTCACCAGAGAGACTGCAGTGGGGAGGGGGCTTTACAGAAGGAGCTTGACGATGGGAAAGGGACTCCACGAGCCTGGTAGGAAATGATACATAACGCGATTTGTGTTTTTTTTTTATGAGCAGAGCTGTCAGCGCCTTTGGTGAGCCACTGTCCAAGATCCGGTCAAGTCCAAACTTGATCCCCGTGGGGACAGCGTGATCTGAGCCCCCATGCAACCACCACCCCCCCTCCTCCCCTCTTTGCACTGTTACAGGCCAGAACAAACACAGCTATTTATAAGTGCAGCACGGCACAGTTTGCCATTTGTGAGCGCAGTTTAACTGGAGTCTGCTGCCGCTGTCTCCTGCGCAGCTGTCGTTGCCAAACCGGCGCAGGCAGGCAGCAGATGAAGCGCTGAAGAAGGGGAGATACTGTGGGTCTGCTGGGTTTACGAGGGGAAACCGAACCTTACGCAATTTGCAATCACGTTTAAGACATCCTGTGCATGCATACGCCTGGAGCATGGCACCAACACACTCAGCATTTATACTTAATTTACGAGCTTCATCTGAAATAAACTTTACACAGGTTTATGCAACTGGTCGTTTAGTTTTAGTTTATTGCCTTTGACATATTTCAGTGCTTGTTGCAGTATAAAATGAGGGGTTGCATGCTTTTATTGTGGCAGTCCCCATACTCCAAAATGACCTCCTAACAACATTCAGTCAACATGAATAAAAATCTTATTATTATACATAATATGTTCTCTTTTTCATTCATTGTGTCCTATATTGCAGCATGTTTTAACTTTTATGGACCTATAAAGATGACTTAGAAGTTGTTGTAACACAAGGAGTTGTGGATTTATACCTGCACCGGAGTCCTTGTTCTCCTTGCTCTCTGTCCCGGGCTCCGGAGGCTGCCGGTCGTTGTCGCAGCTCCCCTGATCCAGCCGCGCGTCCGTGCTGGAGCAGCAGTAGCGCAGCTCGCACTTCCCGCAGCAGATGATCGCGTCCTCGCCGTCGATCTTCTCCGGGCACTGGAAGCCTTCTTTCCAGGCGCCCTGGGAGTCGTGCCAGCCGTGGCAGTACTCCCCGCTGGCCTTCACGTCGATGATGACCAGGAGCAGAGTCACAATCACGGTGACATACATCGGAAAGCCTCCTCCCCACATCCTTGGCCAGGTGACCCGGCGGCGGCTGCGCGCACTGAAAGAGACAGAGAGGCTTTCACTCTCCCCCTCCGTGTCTAACTCACCTGGGGAGCAGACGGTGGGTCGGTGAGATACGGGGAGCTGAGGGGATGAAGCGAGGGAGTGACAAACCACCTAGAAGCTGTCATTTGTTAGAGGAATCCCGTGCGTAATTCACATCCAACGTCTCCAAAAGTGACTCCGCGGTGTAGCTGATTATCCAAGAGTTGTACAAAACAATTGTCACAAAAATACAGCTTTAAAGTGAACTGATACCCCAGTTGTAAATCTTCAGAACTCGTGCAAAATCCAGTATTGAAAAGACTAAATGATCTCCTCTGGCACTGCAGCGAGGCTGTTCCTGTCTCTTCGGACTTTTCAAATGACTTTCCACAAGGATGCAGAGAAACCAACGCTTATTGGAGCCAGATCCATGCTGCTGTCACGCCAGAGACCCCTCACCAGCAGCCCCGCACGCACTGATAACTTTTCAAACATTTGTGGTTCGGTCCGCATCGTCGGGCGTCAAGAAGTCAAGCCAGCCAAGTCTCGGTCAGTCTAGTCCGATTGAACTGAAGCGCGCTGGGTCTATCCTACTTTGCGTCAGAGTGAGAGGGGTGGGTGAAAAGTCAGATGCAAACACACATCCCCCTTAGGAGAGTACAGAGAGGAACCACCAGGTGTCAAGAGGCAAAGAGTAAAATACAACTTCCTGTTGAAACCACTAGAATAAAACCATAATGCAGAATGAAATATGCATGCTGCAACTTCATGGATAACTTTTCTTTTGGACAGGACTAAAAGATCTGCTTCACAGAGATTTTAATGTTTAACTTGTACAATATTCACGAAACAATTCTTTTATTTTGAAAGAAAGCAACTTTATCTTCGGTCAAATACTGTTGCTGTCTTGACGCAGCTTCTCCTATCAATTGACTGTAAATCAGAGATTTTTCTGGAGCAGATGTCCTAAACTTCAGTTAAAAGCTTCCAGACTGAGCTCTGTGCTGTCTGACTGATGTTTTCTAAGTTTTTTTTTTTCCTGTTGAAAAGCAGCAGAGAGTTTAGTCTGTTTGGCACTGTCATGCCTCCTCTGCCGACACCAGCAGGGATTTACATGGTGACAATGCCATCTAGTGGAGTTAGCAGATGCTTGCTCTCGTGCAAACATCTGGCAACATAACTAGACAAGAATAGGCTACTCAAAAGTTGCATGTGGGTGTGGTGGGTGTATCAAGGTGAAGAAAATATTGGCTTTGCGATTCCTATAAAGTCTTAAATGCAACAGATTCTTAGGCACTTTCATATTGCGTAGTATTATAAAATTCTATTAGTATTTGCATCTATGTTACTTAATATCTCTACTGCTCTACACTTTGGTGGCAAATACTTTTTCACTTACCCTAAACCTACATTCATATGATATATAGCTAGCCCACTAGCTACTTTGCAGGTCATACTTTTGCACAAAACCTACCATTTTAATATTATGGATTAATATTTAAAAAATACATTAACAGTGGTGTTTAGCCACTCAGTTACTGTATTTAAGTGCACATTTAAGAGTTCCTGAACTTAAATTGAATATTTACATTTTGTGCTGTTGGATTAATTAATAAAATGTTGCTCGTATATAGTGTATGTGCATAAGTAAGCTATTTTAATTTTCTCAAACTACAACTGTTAAAAGCTGCTTACATTGTAATAGATATGTATAAATAATCACATCCTGCTTCATATGAGAGCTTTTACTTTTGAGTAGTATGGTAAGGTATGAAGGTATCCACCCAGTTCAAACCACATCGACCGGCTACAGCATTAAACCGCTACTTAAACTTCTGCTAGTGATTAAAATGTGTGATCTCGACATTTTGCCGAATAATCGATAGTTTTGTACTTCATTTCCCATCATGCTTCGCTTCGAAGCGGTGACCGTGGCAAC
>JBCAUF010000072.1:9391730-9402481 GCA_038406115.1 Haemulon aurolineatum | reverse complement strand
TCTTGCCTCCTTTTGGCACTGCTTTATTCTGTGAAATCTTCATAAATTACTGGGGAATTTCCTGAAAGAACTTTGTCATTTGGCATTAATTATACAAATAGTAGAGGGTGGTTTCTTTTTTTTAATTTTATTTTATTCTTCACATCAGCATTTTAGCATTGTCATTTGGCATTGTTGTGCCTGAGCACAGCCCAAAAGACCTACTGCACAATGACTAAAAGTCTAGGCTGTGCTGGAAATTCATTTAAATTAATCAATTGTACTTTTTGAACAGTGGTCATAAATTACTTAGTTCTTTCCAGCAACCTGCATATGAATTTACAGTTCCTTCTTAGGACATTGCATGTAAAAAAAAAAAAAAAAAAAGCTGGAAATACCAGATGATGGGATGCACAAAACAGTCTTTGAGACAAGGCCTCCTCTGCCTATGTCTACTGGTGCCCTAGATTGTTGTCTCTGCTTGGCAGCAGGTCTTGGCATGGCAGGTGTAGTTGTTGTTCTTTCACATTAGGATCAGGATCGGCAGCCTAGCCGTCATACCCCTCTGTCTCTTTCTCTCTGCAGCAGCTGAGTGATGTTTGCGAGTGCATCGTGATGTGTGTGTGTGTATGTGTGTGTGATGAGTTGCCAGTTCAGAGGTCCAACACAAATTAACAATTTAGAGAATGTCCATTTTCCCCCAGGGCAGCAGCACAATCCAATCAGAGCCAGATGAAATTCAGCATCGAGCCTCTGTGCTGGGAAGAATTTCATTGCTCCACATCCATTTCATAAAACAATGAAAACATGTAGAGCCGGCATCACAACAAGCTTTTTTCCAATTTCATATAAAAATATCAATATATTTCTGATTTAGATGTCATTAACCACCAGCACTATATACTTTTCACATTGTAATGTGGCCTTATACTGTACTGTCTTGACATTCCCCACAGATGAACTTTATTCTATTCATCTGCATCATACGAATACTTCGCCAGAAAATCAACTGCCCAGATATTGGAAGAAATGAGTCGAACCAGTACTCGTGAGTATAATGTCTTTTTCATGTCTTAAGTTTCTATTATTCATCAGCTCAAATAAGATGAAATATTATTGATCCCTAAGAGGACGTTGGGAAAGGTCTCCACCGCTTTAATAAACCGTTTTCTTTCTCTGGCTGAATTCAGTCCACATTCGGTGAGAGTTAACTGCACCGACAAAGAGAAACAAAGATTATCTCAGAGAAACACAGAAAGCGTGGAGAGTAAGATACACATAGCTGTCTTGTGGGTATAGTTGGTGCTGTAAATTTAATTCTTTTTCTGTGGTTTTCTTTTTAACTTCCTCTGAGCAATTTTAACCGCTCAGAGTAACGCAGGGATGACCAATCCTTTTTGACTTCAGAAAAGAAACTCAGCACCGTATTCTTCCCTTGGCAGCTGCTTTACACAGAGATGTACTGTAGAGGTCTGTGTGTGATTTTTTCCTGTGATGGAGAGCATCTCATAAGCCAGCCATAATGCATGAGCTATTTTCCCACCGACACTTTTAATGGCGTTTTTTTCCATCACCGGTCCTCTGAGCTGAAATGTAAAATGAAAAGTACTCCACAGTTGCATTTCATTATTGGCTTATATAGAGACGGATTGAAAATTGGTTTCACCGGAGGGAGACATTTGAATCTGTTTTTTTTATTTTGCTTTGTCGTTTCAGGAGACTGGCGAAATCAACGCTGCTTTTGATTCCTCTGTTTGGGATCAATTTCATCGTGTTTGCATTCATCCCAGAACAAGTGAAGACTGAGCTGCGGCTAGTTTTTGACTTGATTCTGGGGTCATTTCAGGTATGATAGGAACTTTCATTCATTAAGAGCACTTTTACGTCTCGGATTTTATAAATGGTGCATTGAAAAATTTGCATTTGATGCCCTTTGTGAACACTTGAATTTTTAAAATGAGGCTCATTCAAGGTCTACAGTAATGATTTGGCATCCTGTCAGCTCTGACCTACGAGTTTCTTTTATTGAAGATACCCTCGCATAAATCTGTGGCAGGTCTCCAGGCACTTTGCTGGCTGATTCAGTGGCAGCGTTACCTTTTTTTAAACCCCAGAGTTATTTCAGTTCATCACATAATGAGGAATGATGGAGAATGCAGCCAGACAGCACAGCTGCATTATAGACCACTTGGAAACCAAGGGAACCTTTCCAGCAAATTCCTCCCGTCAACCTCCTCATCCCTCTCTCACCGTATTACAATAAACTAGCCATCCCATGCACTATGCTTTGTTTTTGTCAGTGTTGTCCATTTATTTGCTTCATAAATGAGCAAATAGTTGTAAAGACAAGATAAACAGATTTAACTGGACATTTCACCATGCCACAGATTGTTATTGCTCTCTTATCTGTGTTTCTCTTTCCATTTAGGGCTTTGTGGTGGCAGTCCTTTACTGCTTTCTCAACGGAGAGGTGGGTACCCTCCCCTCGTTGTGATGTAAACACTACATGCACTGTTTAAACCTCAAGATTTCCACGCAGAGATAGCCCACAGCGGTGTGGTAATTCTCAGAAAATGTAGTCTATCCGTAGTGTTTCTGTGGCTCCCTTTGTGCACCACTTACATTCACACACACACACACACACACACATGCACACAGTCCTGAAAGTGAGTATGAGTCACCAGCACTGGTGGCTCCAGCCGTCCCTCCTCACGGCGTATTTTTTGCGCTCTGCCTGCAGGGTGGGAGGGCTGTAAAAAGCACAGCCTTGTTGGCAGGGAGCTATTCAGCGATGTCTGCAGAGGCTCTCTGTGGGCACATTAGTTATGTTCCTGGTGCTGGGCCAGATTGAATCACAGTGATGGGCTGGATGGTAAGGCTTGACACTATGCTTCCTGAATTTTAATCTGGCGCATTTTTCAGGTGTCCTTTTGTTAAGTGTAAAGCCTCGGTGGTGTAGTGTTATTAAGTTTTCAAATCACAGCGCACTCGAGAATGGTCTATGGTCCTGGTATTCTGACAATTGTGGGTCATATTTGTGGTGTATCAAGTCAAAACAAAACACATGAAATGTAATTTCAACAAGCAACAGAAAGTAGAGTAATTTTCATAACAAAGGATATCTGCAGGGAGACAAAAAAAGTCCAAAAAATTCTTATTCAGTGCCTAACATGAAACAGTATTCACAGTGCCAGTTTATTAAGTACACCTACTGTAGAGAGGTGTTAACCTCATTTGGGAGGTTTGTGGTGCTGCTGAACTGTATTTCATTCTACTGAGAGCTGTATATTAATTTGTCTACCCTCATTGACATATTAGGTATGCCTGAAAGCTATTATCTTTTAATTTTCTACCGATGCTTTTAATGCTTCTTCTCTGTCTTTCATCTATTCAGTGTCTGTTGGTGGCCATGCCAACCACCTAGATTTTCCTCTCCTTAATGTAATGCGCATCACATCTTAATCACTAGACCGTCTTTCAGTGGAAAAGTGCTTACAGATGGCCTAAGCAACAAATCTCAAAGCTTTTAAGAACTCTGTATGAGCCGTATCATTATTGCCTCGACGTTTATGTGGTTACTTCAGCAACGCTCTATAACGCAGCCGGCAATTTTCAGTGTAATTTAAATGTGTGAATATGGTACAGGTAAAACACTGTGACCAAAATGAAGGTACAGTGGGAGAAGACTAACAAGAGGGCCACAAGAGAGTAACAACAACAACACTGATATTAATCCTGAAATTAACCCTAACCCATCAAAACCAATATATGGGCTATAGTTTTGTTTAAGTAATGTATGGGAGTGTACTGTAAAGCTCACATTGACAGAATAGCTAACCTAAGAGTTATATGCTCTATTGGTTTTTATTGTAGAAACCTCCTGATTTAAAGCAACACTGTGTAACTTCAGCTCAGTGCTTCCGCCATCTCGTTGAGAAGCGCAAACATTTGTTACAAGTTAAGAGAATTCACTGTTACATTGCTTCGTTACATGGTTAGCTGCTGGCTAACTCCACCCAGGCTACAAATAAAACACGCCGTAAAGCAGGTCGTACTCTACGGCGCTACGCAGAGGGGGGAGGGGCTGTGGTTCGTACCCGAACTGAGAAGTTACAGAGTGCAGTTTCAGCCGATGCAACCCGGTCAGGCTGCAGCGGCGGCACCATTCATCCTATTAACCATATTTCTACCACTTCACTGAGTTAGAAACATTATTTTGAGGTCGATAAACTACATAGTGTTGCTTTAATATTATATTAGCCCTCTCACCTATTTACCTCCCAAGCAAATTGTATTTTCAGTTATTGTTGTGAGATTTATTATATCGTTACAGCATACAGCTAAATTGAAACAGATGGCAGATTGTGGGCTGCATTGAAGAGTTTTCATCTTAATCCATTGTAGGTCCAAGGAGAGATCAAGAGGAAGTGGCGGAGGTGGCACCTGCAGAGATACATGGGCTCCGACACCAAATACCAACATCCGTCCATTGGCAGCAGCAACAACTTCAGCACCCAGATCACCATGTTGACGCGATGCAGCCCGAAAACTCGCCGGGGCTCATCCTCCTGTCACGACGACTTGTCAAGCATATGACTCACCAAACTGTGACACAGACATACATGCAGTACAGAAAAACACTCTCCAAGAAAAGACACGGCGCATGTAAGCTCTCGAATAATAATAAAAAAAAAAAAAACATTCCCTCATCAGCACCTGCACTCTTGGAGGATGTGGACAAAGGGAAGTGATGAGAGAACATAGTGACCCTAATCAGCCTCTAAAGCAGCTCTTAATCTTCACGCTTAAAAACAAAAACAGTTTAAGTGACAAAGATACAAATGCATTGCTTCACTGGCACAGCTTTTGCACATTTGAATGGCAGCCATTCACTTTTTGTCTTTCATGATTCAGCGCACATGTACAGGTGAATTTGTGAGTCATCTTATATTACGGATCATTTGGTCAATGATTATTGAGTTCCCTGTGTGCTCTGACACCGGGCAATGCAAAATGTCACATATTAATGGGGTTAGGTGAAGGATCTGAATGTGAATCTGATGTAATTATGTGCTCATTAAAAATCACTTAGTGCAAACCTGCAGCTCCAAATGAACAAGACCGGTGCAAAGACACAACCAGAAGAGAAGGAGCTGATGATTTTGAACAGGATATCTCATTATTTATATCGTTACCGTGTGTGCAGTGGCATCACAGGCAAAGAGAAGTACCGGAAATGCATTACTGGGAGGTGTGTTTGAGCGCCAAATGTGAGTGGTGATGTGAAATGTGTTTTGAGGCATGTTTTTTGGCAACATACAGGAACATCAAAGAACAAAACAGCATTATTTCGTTTTCTCCCACTGTGTAGGAATACAGAAAAGGAAAAAACTGCTGCTGATGACCAGCAGCAAACTTTATTTGCATAAATGCCAAAACAGATTCCGACCGAGTGACCGGTGTGATGTTGATTCACAGTGATGGGTTTGGAGTACAAATGCCCTTCTCTGCACTATCACTCTCACGCGACTGATTGCTCATTGTCTCCTCTTCTGTCCCTACTATTTATTATAAGCCTGTGATAGAGTTAATTTTTTTTTTTTTTTGAGGCACTCTGGCTGTTTCCCTCTGATCACTGACGAGTGCCTGGTTTCAGTGTTTGGAAGTTACACTTTCAATCAAATCTTCGCTGGCTGTCAGGTCGGGCTGCACAGCAATTCTGGAGAGGAAATGCCTTTAAGCAATTCAGTCCTTGAATGTTTACATTAACTTGGAAGGAGTCATTTAACATTGTACAGACAAGTATACAGTGTAAAGAAAATTAATTGCTATGGATTGTTGTGCGCATACCGATTGTATCGTGGCTACAATATCAGTAATGTATCACTGTAATTGTTGTGTGTTCACGTTATTGCAACATGTGAGATTTAAAGCCTCGCCGGGAACATAAAATTCTCTTGCACAAGCTTGTGTTCGTAGCAGTCTGTGGCTCAATGTTAAGCATCAATGCTAAATAAAAGGCACTAGACTTTAAAACAGTCCTCAGACGTGTGCAGAGAAGCTTTCGCTGTGATGCTTTGGTAGAGTGACTGGAGACTGAACTCCTGAATCCTCCATTTTGAAGAACAATATTTCCTGAATTCTCCGTTGCCTTGTCAGATTTTAACTTCTCCATTGGAGGAGTTTGAACCCGACAAGTCTGTGGAGACTATTGGAGCTGGTATGCAATGCAAAGCAAGGTGACAAGGATGACTGGCCCTGTCACAACGATGCTATCATTGTGCATTTCAGCTTACAAGGTTAGACTTGAAAGTCACTTGCGTGTTCATGCAAGAGGGAATATGCAGAAGGTCCGGCTATACTTGGGGAAAAAAAAAAAACCTTCATCATCAACGCTGATGATGATTTAAAGGGTCAGACCACCATGGACCATCATGTGAACTGAAAGAACAACACAATGATAAACAGTAAATCAAAAGAAATGTTTTGTCGGTGACAGGAGCTCAATAAATAGGAAGGGGAAAATAAATTGTTAGAATATAAGAGCCACAGATAGATTTTTTTCTTCCTTATGCGCTTCAAGGACAAAGTCGAAATGTTGAGAATAAAGTTAAAATGAGGGTCATGTAGTGCTGTGTTCACTGTCCTTAAACCTGACTGAATGTAGTTCCTCTGCGCGTAAACTACTACTGTCACCATGATAACATCATACACAATCAATGGTGGAAGCAACAGATGACACCATTTCGACTTTTCAATATTTCATATTTATTTTCGACATTTCGACGTTATTCTACTCCACATTTCATTGTCAAAATGCATTATGAAAAAAAAATCTCCCTGTGGCCCTAATATTCTTCCGTAGATTGATACCACTCTCACATCAACTAGTCTCTATCTAACAGTTAGCAGCTAATGAAAACATCAAATCAGAAAAAAGTCCAACACATGTTTTTGTACAGATTTATTAAACAAAATGTAACGCGTCTGTGATCTTTAGAGGTGCTGTTTTTTTTAAATTGCACCTTTTACCTGCTTTTCCAGTCTTTGCGCAGCTACATATATGAGAGTGGTATCAGTCTCATCAACTAACTATCGGCGAGAAGGAAAATATTTCCCTCAAAAACTCATTATACCACATCGTCTGTGCCTGTCCTCTGTTGTCAGTAAAGTTTAATGTAACTGAGTGAATTTGCCTCTCATAATTGTACCTCTCATAACAGTGAATGTGAATATAGATTTGTACATACTGAGGAAACAAACCAAGTACCCAGGCTTTCCAAATCCAGTCAGAGGTGATGCTATAGTTGATGTTATCTTTTAATGTTTTGGTAAACCTGGCATGGCTGTTTTGTATCAGTTAGGTGATATTAAAAAGTGATATTGAATCAACAATGTGTCTGTGCACTTATAGTGAGCATTCAGTATCAAAAGTATGTGTATTAGACCTATAGATTTGTTATTTGCAAACTGGATATTGTTGTGTATATTTAAGATTTGAAGGGGTTTCTTTGCAATGCGTGTAACACTGGTGCAATTCATACCATTGTGAAGCTACAAATGTATTGCAAGTATTTATTAGCTTACGTTCACATGGCCACATCTTAGTTTTACAATAATAGGTTTTATATTATCATTATTATTATTATTGTTATTATTATTATTATTATTGTGTTGTACAGTGTATGTAAAGAGTGAGGAAATTTAAACTTGCCACAAAACTTTGACATTGTTCCACTGAAACTGTATGAAATAAATTATTTAGAAATATACTAGATGGTTGAAGTTTTCTATGGAGATAAAACATCAAGTCATATTTTCCTTAAATTTTGTTCATACCCTCTGTCAACATGAAATGATCTCATAATTTGTAATACTTTCTACACCATGAACTGTTGTAATGTCCTCACTGACGGCTACAGTACATGTAATTTATTTGTGCCTAATTGAGGATTCTTTTCATAAGTGGCCTCTGCTGCTTGACAAGGGCATGGACTGGAGATGCTCACTTAAGCTTTGGACTAAAGTCATTCATGCAAATACGCTAATCCCTGTCAGTGAAAAAATTATGTTCAACAGGCTGCGTGTTGATCTTTTTCATCAAAATGTTCATATTTCACAGTCGATGCCTCCTCAACTTGTATTTTGTTTGTGTTTAGCTCAGAAACAGGAGGACTTGATCAAATGGCCACAGATTCAGTATGCAAGCGGACTTGACTTGATGTTCCAGCTGATATGAACACATAATATCGTCAGAAAGAAGCACATTAGGATCTGTAGGAAACAATGTGTTTGTAACAGACAGTTGAAATGGTTTGAAACACTCTGTGCGGCTCACTGAGAGAAATTATCCCAGTAAATGGCTGTACTTTCTCACTTCTTACAGGTCACAGTGCCCTTAAAGACGCATACCTAGAAAATACTTTTTAAAGGGCTCTCATTTACAGAAATTTAGTCAGGAGTCAATGAGTGCATTTATTCAGATACTTGAATATCTAATTTATTCTCCTTTATATTGTAACTTCACTACTTTTCAGAGGGACGTACTGTACATTCTAACACCGCTACATGTATAAGATGACTTTAATGATGATGATTTAAACACCACCACACATTCTTGTGCCAATAATTTAAAGTCACAGTCTGAAATGTGAAATTTAAAGGACAGAATTGGACTCATTTATCACTCCCAAATTAATTAACATGCCTGGTTCCAAGGACAAACACTCGACAACTCTAATCTAAGTTATTAATGTTTCTAATGCAACCAGTGGTTTATTTTACCCACAGGAGTAAAACAGGCCAAATATTCAATTAGAATATCCTAAACAGACATTTGTAGGTCAAACTCTACACTTATATATCTGCATATATCTATGATTCATGGTCCACATGAATGATATTTACATTATCATATACATGTTACTCATTTACTAGTTTTACTTCAGTAAAATGGAAGACTTTTGCTTGGAATTATGTATTTTTAATTATTTTTATCCAAGTGAAGCAAATGGTGGAGTTTAACATTATACGTTTCAGACAAATGTACAGCATTTTTTACTCCGCTACTGTATATTCAGCCGATTAGATTCAGTTTTACACGTGACACGTTTATATAACATACTGCATTGTTGGTGATACTGTGGGATTTCTACTTTCCACTTAAAGATCTCAGTACTTCTTGGTCCACTGGGTAAAGAATCTTCCACCCGTCTGAAATCAAAGCAACTCTCGCTCCAGTTCCTCCCAGGGACCAGCTGCACTTCAGTTACAATATTTGACAGGTATGACTGACCCGCTGAGTCTGCTTTGGTGTAATGAAACTCCAGCTATTTGAGCTAATCCCTATGTTGTCCCTCAGGTTTATTAGTTCACTTGCTGTCTTTGAGCACGGCGGACCTCTCGCTGTGCTCAGCACCATGAAGAAGACCGAATTCAGCCAAGGCAAGGCGCTGCGTGCCGTAAAAAGATTAACAAACACACCCTGCCATGCCTGCTGTCTCAGATCAGCTGCTCCTGGGTCTAATGTTTCATTAGCTCTAGCCACTAAGTGGAAATGAGCATGCACATAATACGATTAACTATTCATAGGAATTGTTATGATTGTAAATAAAGGGATTTTCAGGATTGAAGGCTACTGCATGGAATATTAAAGACATATACAGTACACATGTTAAAAACAACAACCTTGAGGCCCGTGTGTTGAAATATGCTGATCAAATATATACAAATATGTGTTGCTGTGTGTTTCTGCCATTAAATGCTGTATTTGATTACACTTTTGTCTCAGTTCATACAGCATGTCATAGACCTTAAAATATATATGTTTTTTGGAGCATCCTATAGAGACATTTGCTATAAGGGTACACAAAACAGGCAGTGGGATGCAGACATGAGATAAGATGGATGAAGTTATTTTCAGATTCCCACTGACTCTTTAAATGTGAGACAGGTGTCTTGCCTTAAAGCAATCTTCAATATTCATGACACCAGTTAAATATTCATGTGACAAATAAAGCAAAGTTTGGAAAGGCGAGTGATTGAGCCAATAAGTGAGCTCTGTCTAAACAGCTAAGAGGCTTCTTTGATTACCTCTGCTGTTCTCACACCGGCTCTGAGAACCTGACCGCTGATTTAAAGAGAAGTCGTCTGCCAAACCTGATCTGATCTGATGAGTGGCCGGGAGTCATGCTCACCAACATCAGAGGTTTGACCACTTTTCAGAGCTCGCAGAGCTGGAGGAATAAGCTAGTGCACTGATTTCATGACCTCTGTGGTCGGGATTTGCTCCGGTAGCTGGTTGTAATTCACAACAGTGGCTACTTGAATGAATGAATGATGGCGAAAGCGTGACTTTCTCTTCCACACAAAGGCTTTGAAGGCACATCTCATTCAGCTTTTATCTCCTCATTTGCATATAACAGAGAATGTTAAAACAAACTGTATTACCTTGAACTTCATGAACATTTCACACATCTTCATGCCAACCACATTCAACCAGTATAAAGGAACAAAATGGCCCTGGACTGACCCAGCAGAAACAAACCAAAGAGGTCCAGCTCAGTTTTACAAGTTATGGAGAGTCAATATACAGCATAGCATAATGGTGTGTAAATGTACTGCAGTTTTGTTTTTGCAAAATGTAATAAAAAGGCATTACACATATAGTTATTGAAAAAGAACATGTAAAAAATGTTTTTTTTCATGGTCTAAACTTGATGGACTCTAGTTTGTTGGTGCAGCGCAGGGAACACAGGGCCGCACAGGGCCGC
>JBCAUF010000072.1:9356704-9366946 GCA_038406115.1 Haemulon aurolineatum | reverse complement strand
TTAAAACAGCTAGGCATGGGTTGGATACACAAGAAATACCTTTTAGTAGTATCTGTCTTTTCATAGGATTTGTTCACAATAAGAAAAATACAGAATATTGCCAGACGTTTTCCCATTGCCACACGGCTAATGCAGTAAGACTTTACTGTCTGATGTGTTTGACAGCTTATTGCAGTTATTAGATTTTATTCATTATTTTTAAGTAATCGCATACCATTTGTATTCTTCCTTTTGTTTATGTCTCCTGTGGGGAATATCGTGTGCTGCCTGTGATTGTAACTGGGTCATATTTTGTGCTCATTCTGTAAGAGGTTGGCATTTTGATGCCAGCTTTTTCCCCCACTGGCATTTGTACGGAGCATGTAACCTGATCTTGTGTTTAATGAGGATCAGCGAGCTGATCTCTGTGGACTTGAGTTGGCATCTGCCCACCTGACTCTGCCCGGCCTGCGCTCACTGCCTCCAATGTGCTGCGAAGAATCAAACAATGCCTCTATTGTTGTTGCTTGTGAAAATGACTTATGGCATTTGAACTTTCCTTCTTACTGTCACTGAATACATCAATGCCGCATTCTTAAAAATGAGCACATTTTCCTAATTAAATGACACATGCTGTTATGTTTGATACCTCAGTGCTTGAAGGCAAGAGGAAACGAACCTCCCATTCTGCCGACTCGTCCCTCAACTCCCGTGAGTCGTCCTCTCAGTTCTCCCCTTCAGTGGAATCTGGAAGTGAAGCAGATGAAAAGCCCAAACACCGCAAACACAGGAGACATGCAAAGAGTAAACGGTCAAAAAAGAAAAGGAGGGAATCAAAGAAGGACAAGAAGCCCTCGGAGCAAAGGTGCGTTGTTTTTTTTCTCTAAATCTTTGTTCATGCTCTCATTTTTTCATGCTTGATGATTGCTCACATGTCTCTTTTGATCCAGTGTGATACGTACATTTAAGTATGAAAAGAAGTACTGCCACGATTCTCTGTCAGCTTTAAAAACAAAGAGAAGGGTGAGTTCTTTGCTTAACAAAGTTTTGCTTTGCATTGTTTCGCAGGCCTGTGCAAAGAGAGATGGTGCAGGGGGAGAATGAAGTGGAAGGTGAGAAGGAGCAGAGCGCGAAGAGAGAGAAGCCTGTTGTCCGACCAGAGGAGATCCCACAGGTGCCGGAGAACCGCTTCCTGCTGCGACGGGACATGCCATCTCAGGAACAAAACACAGTGATGTCAGTTTTAATTTGGGCGTTGTGTATATGGTGTTTTTATTGGAACGTATTCTCCCTTGCACCTCTAACAGTGCACACCTGAGTAATCGCAGGTGGTGTTGACTTTGAAATTTGATCTTTTCAGAGTTGAGAAAGAGGAAACGTCTCTTTCAGCAGACCAGAAACCTGCCGTCTCCAAGTCTGGGCGGAAGATCAAAGGCAGAGGAACAATGGTATGTTCATCTCAGCAAATATCACACATTTATCAGATTTGGTGTTCACATATCTGATGTTCTTGTAGTTGTCTGCTTGTAAGTCCAAGGGTCAATATTTGCAAGTGGACATTTCTGTTGACCACAACTCTACTTGGTTATACAAGTAGAGTTCCTCAGAACTCAAATAGACAAAACTCATCATTAATGGTCTTGTACTAAGTAGGCAAAGCTTCCATTTTTAAGGGGCCATTAGCCAAAAACGGTAGGAGCCATTGCTGCACAAAATAGACTGACATCTGTTTTATTGAGTGGAAGCAGAACTTGTTGTTGTTTTCTCCAAGCGCAGCATTGCATAACTGATATGCATTTTTATAAAAAATAACACAAGTCGCTCAAGGCAAATAATCTTTAAGAACAGCCTCAGCAAGCTCTATAGAGTTTTGACATTGTGAATGTACTTTGAAGTGTCAATACGTGTTTTTTGCAGAGATATCACACCCCCACAAGATCGAAATCGCGCTCTGTCTCTGTAGAGGAGCGTGGGAGCAGCAGCGAAACTCCACCGCACTGGAAAGAAGAGATGAAGAGAACCAAAGTTTATCAGCCGCCGAGCATGGAGCGGTGGAGCAAAGGAGACAAGTATGACCTCCTATTTTACTTTGTTACTCAGGATATCAGATGTGGACTGTGTTTTCTTGCTTCATGCATCTTTTGACTTAACAGATTGAATGACCATTCCTCAAGCAGATGGGACAACAGAAGCGACTCGGCGTGGTCCCGGTCTGAAGAGCGCTCCTCAGACGGCAGCTCTGAGAGGTCCAGCCCACGCCGCCAGCGGAAGAAACAGAAGAAGAAAGCCAAACACAAGAAGAAGGCCAAAAAACGGAAACGCGGCAAGAAGAAGAGCTCCAAGAACAAACCTCAGGAGCCTCAGCAGTCCGAGGGTGAGAAGTCGTTGTCTTCAGAGAGAAAGCCCAGAAGAACCCGTTCTCCATCCCGCTCCTCTTCAAATCACCATCATTCGTCATCTCGAAGGAGGCGGCGCTCCTCGCAGTCGCGGTCCTACTCCAGGTCCTACACGTCCAGTCACTCCAGATCTAGAGGGGGGTCCAGGTCTTATTCAAGATCCAGAAGCCTTTCGAGGTCTAGAAGTCGCTCTCGGTCTAGATCCAGATCTGAGTCCTATTCTCGGTCGCGGTCGAGATCCAGGTCAAGATCAAGATCCAGGTACAGGTCGAGGTCATCATCGGCAAATTGGCCCTCATCTAGGTCCCCAAGAAAGAAGAAGGCCAGCAAACCCAAAGCGGATGCAGTGATCCACGTGCCGGAGAAACTTCCAGACAGCAAAGTCCCGCCCATTCCCAGACTCCCCGCTGTCCCGGCCGCTGAAAGTGTCCCCGTGATCCCACTGAGCGACAGTCCTCCACCTTCACGCTGGAAACCTGGTCAAAAGCCCTGGAAGCCCTCCTACGTCCATATTCAGGAAATTAAAGCTAAAGTACCTCCTAGTAACATTTCCTCCACTGGACTAGCAGCTGACGGTGCCACAGAAAAGGCTCAGACCTCAGCTACACCCAAGTGTCTGCCAGGTGAGTCTGAGAACGACAAAGCACACAAACCTGCCGGGCGTACACGCAGCAGGTCCTCCAGAAGCAGGTCCTACAGCCGTTCCTACAGTCACTCAAGGAGCAGGAGTTACAGCAGGTCCCGATCCAGGTCTCCTCATCAGTATCACAGTCGGTCTTCCTCCTACAGCAGATCAGACTCTGAAAAGTCCCTGAAAACCTCTACCAACAAGAAGCATTCACTAGACAAGGAATGGAAGGAGTATTACAGCTCTCTGAAGAGGATAAAAAATGTAGATAAGTACATTTCACTCACCAGTAGTCAAGATGCTCAGTCCGCATCTGAGAACAGGGCAGGCTGTGAGCATAGTCCTGATATCGGAGTCTCGAGGAGAAGTGGCTCTGTGGAGAAAATCAAAGAGAAAGACAGCTCACAGGATAAAGAGACAAAGCATCAGAGCTCAGTGCCAGCGGAGAGCTTCAACAGCAGGTCTGAGTGGGATAGTGACAGCGATAAAGTGAGCCAAAGTAACAGTGCCTCCCTGTCAAAAAAGCAGAAACGAGCAGTTCAATCCCCTGAAGTTCCTGACAACAAGTTGTCTGCTTTCGCTGGATGGAATTCAGAAAGCGACTCCGAAAATGTCCCGGCCAGGGCGTTGAGAGGAGAGGAAAAAGAGGAAGGGGAGGCCAGCTCAGAGTCAGAACGCGAGACCTCCAGAAAGGTATTCAACGCGGTGGCTGCTCTGGTGCACACGATCGCGGCTGCCATTGAACCTACCGCAGCCGCTGCTTCCGGTCAGTCGGAGGAAACTCCCGAGAAGGCCGCAGAGCCCGAGAAGCACAAGAGCAAGAAGAAGGCCAAACGTAAGCACAAGCACAAGAGAAGAAGTGAGAACAAAAGCGGCTCTCATCACAGTAAAGAGAAAAGATCAAAGAGGAAGCACCAGAAGCTCAAAGAGACGTTTCACTGGCAGCCACCGTTAGAGTTCGGAGAGGAGGAAGAGGAGGACGAATCAAAGCGAGAGAAGCATAGTCCTGGCAGAGTTGGCAAAGAAAGGCCTGGTGTGGAGAGTATGAGTGAAAAGGACCAGCATTTAACTTCTTTAAACAAGAATGCCACCAGAGAAGTAGACAGAGGGCAACAGAGAGCAAAACACACTGAACCTCATCCTCAGTCATCCAACAGGAACGGTGCTAATATACCCAGTGTCAAAGAGCAGGCGTCGGTGGATGATATGGACATTTGCACCCCTGATCATGATGCTAAAGTCCCAGAGCCTCCAGTTTCAAAGCATTCTCATAATAACGCCCCCGAATTAACCCTAAAATCTACCTCAAGGTCTTCTGACATGGCAAGTAAGGATAGAGCTTTACCTCATAGCAAAGAACAGCCTCCTGTTACCTCCATAACAACCGCCGGTGGACAGCAAGATGACGCAGCCACCGGCAAACCTACAGGCACTGCTATAAATTTCAAATGGAGGCCGCTGAAAGGAACGTCAGCTCTGCAGAACCCGAACGTGCCACCCGTCACCACAAGAAACACCCAACTTCAGGAGAACCAGACCCCCAACTCGCAGGGGGTAAGGATGGAGATAAAGAGCAAAAGCCGGGTCCGACCGGGCTCGCTGTTCGACGAGGTCCGCAAGACGGCGCGGCTCAACCAGAGGCCGAGGAACCAGGAGAGCTCCAGCGAGGAGAGATCCCCTTCGGTGGGAAAGGTGAAGAAGTCCAGGTCCACGTCCAGGAAGTCTCGCTCCGTTTCCAGCCACCGCTCCCGCTCCAGGGGCTGGTCCCACTCCTACAGCAGGTCCAGGAGCAGATCCCGCAGCTCCAGCTACTCCTCCAGGTGAGGCAAAACGCACATTAAATGAAGAGCATCGGGGCGCTATCAGTAAATCTTCCCTAATGCTGCAGGGGATTCTTTTTGTGTAGATCAAGATTGTTGTGAAGTCATAAACTTGATGGATGTGCAGCTTTTGCCTTACGACTCGGGTAAAGTGTGATTTATAACACGACGTAATTCTCTTAGGAGCCGCAGCAGGAGTCGGAGGAGGCGTGGAAGAGGACGGTCACGCTCTCGTAGCAGCACATATCGAAGTTACAGGAGTCACAGGTACACCCTAAAACACCAATTTGATAATCTATTGTGGCACTTAATGGATCTCAGTGGGGAAGTGTTTTCAGTTTAAAAGCCGGAGGACCTCATGAGGTTCCCAAGAATTCCCGCTGTGTATTTTATGATCAATCATCTTAAAAACCTATGTGTCTCTTCTGTCTTTTTGCTCCCATCAGTCGAACGTACAGTCGAAGTCATTCCAGAAGTCGTTCGTATAACCGGCGGAGTCGCAGATCCAGGTCTGTTGATGTGCTGACAGACACTCAGAAATAAAAGTGTTTAATTGTTCATGTGAGGGGTCACTGAGTGCCCTTAAGATCAGAGACAAACACAATTACTGCAACGCTCTGCTCAGACTAAAACACCACCATCTAATTTGATCTTAATTACAGTTAAATTAGGAATCAGGTGTGAATTACTGCAGTATTAATTGACAGTTTGAAAGGACATTTATACACCTGTCAGTTTTCATAAACTAATATCAAGTTTGCAGTGATGTAGTTTATATTATGGCATGGAGGCAACTGATGCAGAGTGTGAGAACATTAGAAAACAAGTAGACAAACAATCAGCTATTCCACTGATGGAAAATTAACTTGAAACTGTTTTGACTGTTAAAGTAAAATGAATTTTCTTTTGACAAAAATTATCCTTTAAGAGACGTCACCTTTAGCTTGAGAAAATTGAGCTTTCCGTGACAATATTTGCCATTTTTCTGACATTATGTGTCACAAGATTAACAAGATGAAACTATTTGATCAAGGAAATACTGTAATCACAAATAACCAATAATTGTGATAATTATTGCAATCTCAAAAGTCATTAAATGTAGTATCAATTGCATGATGCAGGAATAACCAATCAGTCTTTTATCATTGCACAGGCAGGCAAGTTATTCTCATGAAAATGAGAACATGTAGATAACTGAAGTCTTGCCATCAAGCAGTCTTTAGTGAGCCAATATGTGTGACTCAAACACTGTTCTGGAGATATTCCTAATATAATACCTCAGTTGTCATCTGGCTGTGTGTTGATGCAGGTCAGACTCTTACGACAGCTATTCCAGCCGGAGTCGGAGCTTGAGCAGGAGACGAGGCCGCCGCCGAAGCGACAGCTACAGGAGCTCAGACCGCCGATCCCGGTAAGACACTCTGGGGCCCCCCCTGATAGACATCAACATGGTGGCAGGTCTCACTTCAACCTCTTCACCCTCTCTCTTTTTCCCCTCCTGTGGTTTGACTCAAAGACATACGAATAATTCAGCCGAAGCATATGTATCTTATCCCGAAAAGTCCGAATACCTCATCGTATTCTCCGTCCTCTGTAGGTCGTACCACTCCTCCAGTCGCAGTTCTTCCAGGCGCAGAAGTCACAGCCGCAGCAGTCGCTACAGTTGAGCTCTCAAGTCTGCGGAGAGGGAACAAAACCACAAAGTCTGGACACTGTGCAACACAAGATAGCAATTACTCTCATCTCAGATCAGAAACTCAAGCTCATTTTGTTACTAGTTTAAAACTGTGCTGTACCCCCCCCTACACACACACACACACACACACACACACACACACATAAGATGACATGATAGTCTTTGAAAAAATGAATGTAAATAAATAAACCATGTTACAGGCTCATGCAACGGCAGATCTACTCTGAGGGACTGTCACGACTGAATGCAACTGGGCTGAATCTCCCAAAGCGGAGACGTATGAAAGAAAATGTCTGTGAGGAAAAAGCTGTATATAATTTATATTGTTGTATATTTGTGTATTCCTTTTCTACTTGTGTCTTTTATACACTGAAGTGGGCAGCCACACATACTGTAAGTGTCTAATCCTCTCAGTTCTGATGCGTGTGAAGAGTTGACGGGATTGTGGGTAGATTTTGAGTTTTTGCCTTAAATTCAGGGTCAGTATGACAGAATTCATCGATGACAAAACAACTTTTTGTAGCAGTTTCAAGCCGCAACTCGTCTTTGTTCCATTTGTTTTATTACTGTATCATGAATGTTGAAACTGTACTTAACGTATAGTACTTACTTCGGATTTTACTCAAAATTATGAATGTTTACGTTTAATAAATACCACCGCATCTTATCCCATCGTCTCTGTTTTGTTGTTTTGCTTTGTTCTCAGTGGTCGGTCGATCACCCTGCAGAGAGGTCAGTTTATGTCCTCAAATGTACAAGCGATACAATGGCGCCCTCTACCTTTCAGTGCATAACTGCAGCGTGTGTGTGCACCTGTGAGATCAGTCCAGTGAGCTGCACATTAATGTCTTGCTGGCAGATTTAAGTGAATGTGTTAATTTATGTCAATCAATGCAGTTTTCTTATTATAGACTCGGCTATATTGGATGTCATGCAATTACAAGAAGCAGATTAATGTACAAGTGTAATTCCACTCCCTGATCACAGCACTTCATTGGAATAAGAAAAAGGGGGAGAGACAACTCTATTAAATTATTAATCAAACTCAGAACTAATTGAAAATTTGGTTCCCTCCTTGCTAATATTTGCGTATGCTTGAAGCTATGCTTGTGCGTGAGCTGCCGTCTCTGCCTTTTGGGAGCGTTTGTGAGCTGCATGCTAGAAACCAACAATCGTGCAAGAGATGCAGACCCTATTGAATTACTGTCCAGTTTTTATCTGCAATTGCAGGAGTGCAGGCAGTGAATACGTCTGCTGCCCAGGCCTGTTTTGTATGGATGGCTCTCTGTTCACATCAAACCAGAATGTACAATGTTCCATCATAACCACCGCGCAAGAGTGGGAAAGTATGCATGCATGCAGTTTTATGGCAGAATATATCGTGACCTGCACACATGGATGGAGTGGTTTGATGCGGACAGAGGTAATATCAATAATTTATCATTTTTTAAATATTCTTTGTGAGATGTGTTTTTATTTTTAGGAAGGCGTGATAATGCAGAGGTGTGTATTTAATATGTAAAACAACAGGAAAGACAAATCTGATCAATTCAAAGTTGATCAAATGTGCTAAGAATACTTTTCTGATAAAAATGTGCACTTTCTCTTGTTTTTTTTTTTGTGACATAGTCGATACTTTTCCCTTTGCAGGCCTCAGAAAGGCCTCAAATTAAACAATCAGAGAGAAAACATCACTTAAAAAATTATGTTACCTCATTTTATTTAATATGAGCCCTGGGGTTCTTGAAAAGATCTTTGTTTAAGATGTTATTTCCTCTCCTGCGTGGCCTCTATCTATTATAATTAATGATTATGATAATATGTAGGTCTGAGTGTGTGTGAATATACAGGTATGTAGGTGAATGTGTTTGTGTCCATGCATGTTTTATGCTGTTGGTATGTCCACACTGAGGTCATAACCTGTGATTCAAGCCAAAAAAGGTTAAGTATTTTCTTTCTCCTCTTTTTTTAAATTGACCTTGCAGGCAAACACTTGATTCACGAGATGACGTCACGGTGCTTGCGCCTCAGGATTGCAATAATGATTCCCTCACAAAATATGTCTTATAGTACCCTCTTTGTTAGCATGCAGGTGTTTTACGCAGCTCAAAATGGGATTTTTTTTTTTTCCTCTGGCTTCTTTCAGAACGTGGAGGCTTCACTTGAGTTCAATGCCTGAGGAAAAATCATTAGCCTGCTGTCACTTTTTGGGGAAATAGATGGTTCACTTTTTACCGAATTTCTCCTCTTCAATTTCTCCTTGTCTGAAATGTTTAACAGCACAAGATATGAAATATTGAACACTTTTTTTTTTTTTGGCTGCCAGCGCAATCCAAACTACATGACGAGTGTGTTTACACATTCACACGCTGTAGCTGACATTAAAAACCTCTTAATGCTGAATGTGTTTCAAGATTTGTGTCAGTCTTGATTTTGACTTGGCAGCCTGACTGTATCCACACTGGTGTTGTGGGCTCGGCTGAGTCTGCGACATGAAGTGATGAATGGGACCTGCTCCAGGTTGTGATCAATTTTTTCCCCACCTTGTTATGAGCGTATTGACTTCTGCTCCGTACAGTCTGCTCGGGAGTGAGCAATGGAAGTGAGGTCCAGGGATCATTCAGGAGGGGGAGTTCGAGACAAGGCTGAATTAACCAACCAGGCAAAGTGGGCAACTGCCCGGGGCCCCCAGACCCTCAGGAGGGATGGAGGCTGGTTCTGTGCACAATTAGAGCTGAGACGATCAGTCGAATGGGAAAAAATGAACAGGGAACTATTTTCATAATGGATGAACTGTTCAACTCATTTTTCAAGCAAAACATTTGCTGGTTCCTGCATCTCTAATGTGAGAATTTGCTGCTTTTTTTCTGTTTTCTATCATAGTAAATCTTGAGTTTCGGACAGTTGCTCAGACAAACTCGACACAAATGAACAGTGCCGGCCCGTCACCCATCACCACATACAGCAAATGCTCCGATGACACGGCTATTCTCAGACCACTCAATCACAATAACTCTGTAACAGCCGATCAAAACTAAATTTCTCACTTCACACAATGCTGCTCCGATAACTACCTGCAGCTGAACACGGCTGAGGCAAAATAATTCATGATTAGCACGTCAAACACACCTCACACTGGACTGAGACCCACCTCCGTCCGTGCTAAAAGAGGAGAACAGGTCATCAACTTGACTGTGCTTTGTGCTGGGATATATCTGTGTATTGTCTTTTATTTGTATGCTGCTGTGTGTACATCTGTGTCTGTGTTGAACTGGGTGTGAAAGCATCTCCCTCTGGAACAGTGAAGTCTAAATCTAAATGGGATGTTTAAGTTTGCTGGGAGCATGCAATGGCTATTTTTCACCATTTTCTGATATTTTATAGGCCAAACCATGGCAGATTAATCAATGATGAAAATAAATGTTAGGTGCAGCCCTAGCTGTGACAAATTTGTTTTATAATACTGTACTGCAAAACTAAAACACAGTTTAATATTATTGGGGCCTTTAGGCGACATCTGCATTAGGTTATCAATTGATGTGGAGGGGCCCCGGGTTAATACCTAGTTTTAACATCTTTATTTTTTCTGTTTATTGTTTCCTAACATGGTGCACATTCCTTAGAAAAATGTGGTTAATCAAAATGCCAAAATGCTTATAGTTTTACCAACTAATAATCAGCCCCAGGGTCCCTTTGCAGGTTATTGTGAAAATGTATAATTTA
>JBCAUF010000072.1:9231740-9247083 GCA_038406115.1 Haemulon aurolineatum | reverse complement strand
CATCATCCCCAGCTGGTGGCACTGTGTCCCCCCCTGCTGGAGGCTCTCAGGTGTTTCTGGACCCGCAGCTCCTCGTCAACAAGTCTCCCAGTGAGCTGCCGCAAGGAGTGGACCCCAGCCAGAGAGAGGTAGGTGCACAGTTATACTGTAGATCTGGTGCAAATGGCACAAAAAAACATGGGGCAAGGTGTTCATACCTGTGTGGATTCTGCATGGATGAGAGATGTCCTGATGGTATTTTATGCTTTTGATCCTGGAGTCCTTTAATACTGAGTAATAATCCATATGCAATCCAACATTTGTATTTGTTGATTTGGACCGAAGTCAAACGGCATTCTTCATGACCTGTGTGAACTAAACATTGAGGTTCAGGCGCAGTTTTTCATCCAACAGCAGCAACAGATTTCTGCTTCACTTGACAAGGCACAAAACTACTTCAGAGACATGTAAAATAACCACAAAGAGACAAAAAGTATAGCATGGAAACAACACAGCTGCAAAATGACTGCAAAATGGTGACAATGAGGCACAAAATAATGGACAGATGCCTAACATCCACACCAAGACACAAAACTTTAAAGAGACACTGTGTCTTCTGAAGTTGTCTTGCTCCTGAGTAAGGAGGGGTGAGGAGGCTTTCACCCAACTGTCTTGTAAGCCTTCTTCCATGACAGCAAAGATGACTGTGATTCAGTGGGAGGCGCTAAGCATGTTGTGATTAGTGTGTGTGTGTGTGTGTGCCCTGATGTAATGACCTATATCGGACAGTAGAGGTCAGCCTAAGTGTTTTCTGTCTCCCCTCTCGGCTCTGATTTCAGGACTACTTGTCTGACTTGGATTTCGAGAACCTGCTTGGCACCAGTCGCCCAGACTTCAAGCGGCTGCCAAAGTGGAGGCAGAGCGACTTGAAGAAGAAAGCAGGACTTTTCTGAGAAACATGCACTGTTGGATTACTCACTAACATTGTCAAACCTGTCTCGCTGTAATGTGGAGGAACATATTTTTAAAACAGAGACAAAAAGACAAGAAAGACGGGATCTGTAGAGGCCTTGATCATTTCACCAATATTGTTTTTTTACTTGTAGTGATTAAAAATGTTGACTAGAATTACCTTATTAACATGATTGCAATAGAAAATCAAATTTCTTACACTTTAAATTAAGATATTTAATTGTTATGCTTTATATTTATCTATATTTTTCAATGTCTCATGCTGATTATTGAGTTTTCTCAGAATGTTCTCATTATTTGCCATGCCCAAATCAATTATATTATGAATAAATATACAAAGCCTTCAATCAGGGAATCTGCTGGTTTTATTTGAATTCTAGTGCAAATGTGGATAAGTGACAAGACATACTGAAAGCACTGACAGTTGTGAGTTTGTCATGGGGAGCAAAAAACCTGCTGTAGTACAGCGAATGATGAAAAATAAAAAATAAAGTATGATTTAAGACATCAGGATTTGATTGACACAAAATACTTGATAAAGTGAATTATGGTTTAATATTTTTTTAGAGCAGATTCATATATGATACAGTTATTTTCTTGATATGTTCATCATACCAGTAGTCAAAAAGAAGTTATAAAGCAGTCTGTTTTTTAAAAAAAAGAAACACACATTGTGGAGCAGTCGTCGCTGCAGGACAGTCTGCACTCAAAATGAATGGACACCTAAACACATGCACTCAGGCAGTCTCTCTCTAAACATTTGCCTTTTGATATCATACTATGGACTCCAGTGACGAACATAATTATGGCATTAAAACTGAGACAAGGTCATTTAAGGCTTGCTCTCGTAAAACACTACAACAGTTGTGTGCTTGTTGTGTTGCTTGATAAATACATTGTTTCCGTGAGTATGAGCACGATTTATACGACCCTGGAGGGAGATATAAAGCCTCAAGAAAACTATAAAATAGAAATACTACACAGTCAATAATCAGCTGGAACGCACACCTTACTCTTCCGATCACTGTTCTTCGACCAAATATGGCATTCATGCTCTTTAAACTATTTCCAGCACTGCTCTTTCATTCACATTTTCATTCTCTCTTTGCTTTGTTGCCATACAGGAGCTCTCCACCACTTTTTTTTTCTTTTAAAAAAAAGCTAAAATTAAACAATGACAGGAAAGTGTTACACAGACAACGGTGAGTCAGCAGTGGCAGCATGGCAGATGACGAATAGTTTTTTCCATGGAAAATCCTTTTAAATATTTGATCAAAGTTATATTATTTAGCTTTGAAACTGGAGAATTTCCTTTAGAGTTTTCAAAAACGACGACACTGCTGCTGGCACCAGGGTTTTCCAAACGCAAAGCCTACTCGGCGTCAACGACCATGAGATGCACAAACAGTCCGGCGGAGCAGATGACGTCTCCTCTCTTGGTGAGCAGCGGGACGTGGCGATATCCTAGAAAAGAGGAAGTCAGTTTCAGCTTTGTCAGCAAATCAGGGTCAAAACCACCCAAACATTACATGACAACAGAGGGAACACAAAAACTGAGGTTGTATGAGTTACATAAAGCGACCAGCAATGTCTGAAAAAAAAATCTGAGGTGCTGGAAGGGCAGCTAAATACGATGAGGACACGTTTTTATCTTGATGTAAAAGCATTTTGAGGAATGTGATTAAGTGTTAAGCAATAGTAGTCTAACAGCAGGTTCTCGCCAACATCTGGGCTTGAAATTTTGCTTCATCGTGCTGTCTCTAGGTCTGTTCTTCATGCTGCTCAAGCTGGACTTTCTTACCGTTCTGTATGCTGGTGAGCGGTAGACAGTAATGTCCGATGTGATCATTCTGGGATGTTGAGTCATAATCTTCCACCACAAATCGCACCATGACCAGCTCTGGGATGTGGATGTCAAACTGGAATCTCTCATTCCACATCGGGTTGAACCCTGCCGGGATGGATTAATGATTATGTACGGAAAAACTCGGCGTGTGTCCGTGTGTGTGTGTGTATAACGTAATGTGTGTCATCACCGTTGTTATCGATGTGGTGTGTCTCCTTGCTGGCGTTGTCTACTGAGACGCCATAGGTCTCCACTCTCACCAGGGGGTCGACGATGGATTTGTGTTTGTCCTTGTTGATTTTAGGCAACTGCTGAGCTGAGATCACCTTTTATATTTGGATATGAAACACAAACACACAAACATGTAACAACACAAATATGAAAAAATCAGCATGCAAAGCTATGAATGAATATTTGTATTCAAAATACTAGAACATAAATGCACTCTGTGGAGTTTTTGACCACAGGTGGCACTGTGGAGCAGTGTTTTTTGTGTGGGTCCCTGCTTTGTTTGTATGTTTGTATATGCACAAGTCAACACAATACACATTCCTGCATGCTATTTTCCGCTGCTCAGCTGATCAACCGGTGATGGCGAGGTGCCAACAAAATGCATTAAAGAAGACTGTGAGCTTGAAAACATGGCTGTAAACAATGTGGGCAAGGCCAATACTCTATGAGCATTCAAAATGTTTGTTAGGCCTCAGGGACACACACAAAGCTTACGGATGTAAACAGAAGTCCTTCATTCAGGTTAAGGCTTTGACCACATGTACACAGATATTTTTTAAATAAATCAGCTCACAGTCTGTCACCACAAGCCAAAACCTCAATTCTCCCTGTTTACACAACAACACTGCAAACTGAGGGTCTGAATATCTTTACCATTGCCTTAAAACTGCGTTTGTGTGAGGACAAAAGGACCAAAACACAGCCGGTATACATGTTGACTGGGCCCAAATCTCACCATGACATGAAAGGTCTTCTTCTTTAGCCAGGGCCCTTTGGTTAGCGCGTTGGGATCGAACTGAGAGGACAGGCTTCTCAGATACTCCGGTTTCAGGATGTAGCCGCTAACGCCATTTGGCAGAAACCGTCCCTGGTTTATGTGCATCTCCTTGGAGGGAGTCTGGAAGTTCAACGCCACTAAAAACCAAAATCAGACAGAGAAGGGAGTGAAACCCTTACTCGGAATAAATCATTTAATGTCTGGATTTCTGTAATATGTTAATGGGAGCGTACCTATCTGACAGCCAACGTTCCACATGGGCACCGGGTTATAGTTGGAGGAGTCCGTTCTGGAGCCAGCCGGGTAGATCCGACTGAGTTTGTCCATGTTGTGGTGGATGTAGGCAGTAGCTACGAGAGCACATGAAAACACCAAAGCCTTTACACACTTCAAGACTGTTTTCATCCTCTGCTCAGGAGAAATCATAAATGCTCTTGTCAGTAACAGTTAGTGAGATGTGGTGTTTTACCTGAAGTGTCAGCCAGGTTGAAAGCTTTACTCTCCTTGAAGGATGACATCTCATAGAAGGCCTGTTCGTCCTTGGCGTGTTCGAAGCCGTTAAAATGGACGCTCTTGCAGTAGATGACGATGTCGGAGAGCTGTTTGGCAAGTTTGATTTTTGATTTCTAAAAGGAGACGAGACAGTGGTTCAGTTTTGTTCTGCTTATTCAGAGACAACATTTGAAGAAAAACATATGTATTTGGCGTTAATTACAAGCACTTGACAGACCTTTGGTTTGGCTTTTTGGCCATTCTCCTTACAATCTGCCGCCTCGTCTTCCTCAGACACTGTGCCTTCCTCCATGGTGTTGTTGTTGTTGAAGGTAGCATCGAGTTTGTTCAGTCGCTTTCCCTTGATGAGGAACTTTCCCTTCAGCTCCTGCAGAAAGAATGTGTTTCTATATGGAGTCATGCAATTTATAAACATAAAACCCGTGATACATACTCTGCAGTAATGTGGCATTTAATTGCTAAATGCAGCGAAGTGTTATTCTTAATTTTCAATAGCAAAAAGCATGTGTCACTGATGACTGTTATCACGCCCAATGACCAGCCAATGACAGAGAGGAAAAAGTTGTGTAATGCATAATTATAATTTCATTTGGGGGCTGACAGTGCCACAGGCATTCATCCCATGGGTGCTACATTTAAACATGGCGTTCCACAAGGGCTCGGGAATGTCACTGAAAGATGATCTGACATGCTAATATTTGCCCTCTCTGAGTGTCTCTCTTAATCATGAAAACATTTGTCAGTTAATTTGAGAGTCAAAGATGTCCTCACCATCAAAGACAGCGTGAGGTTTAAAATATGGGAAAAATGAGGAAGACATTACGAGAAAGAGATGCGAGAAAGGGCCAAAAGGCTTATGAAAGACAGGCAAAATATCTGAAAAATGCGTAGGGTGAGCGTAACCAGCATCCAGTCTGAGGCAGAAAAACTACATTAACACAATTAAAATGCATGTGTGCATTCCCTGCACGCCTTGTGTGCAAACACTAACCTCTGTTCGCACACAAATGAAATTCCACTGGCCAACAACCTCGCTTATCAAACAAGGTGTTCCCTCACACACTGCCAAGCCTCGCAGTCTGATCTTGTAGCAATTATTATTAGTTAATAAACAACTGCTCTTTAGGCGCTCACTAACACAAGCTAATAAAATGCTCTCTCGTGTAGCAACATTATCAATACATGGAGGAGCAGCAGGGGCTTGAAATGAATGCTGTTTTGATTATGCGGTTTATTTGTTGCTCGCATAACGAGCATGGGTGTTGCTTAAATCTCATCAGCTTCCTTTCCCAGAAAAATCTAATAGTCAAGTTAAAGTAAACAGGAAAGTGAAAAAAAATCTGGCAGCCTGGCTCATTAACTTGGAATTCTTAAGCGTGATCGTTCTTGGGTGTTTACAGCAAGGCTCTGAAGACTGTGAGTGTTATGATGAGTCGGTGAGGTGAGTTTAGAGGCCACACACACCTCAGGTGAGGGGAAGTTGGTGGGCAAGGTGTTGCCCAGAGGCTTCGTGACCAAAGCATCACCCAGGATGGAGATCAAGTGATGGGCCATGAGCTTCTGCTGGTCCACGGTGCAGTGGTTCTCCAGAGACAGGATCACTGGGTACTCAGACGTCTGGAAAAACAAAGTAGTTCAGTGAAGGTGAAGCTGTATGAATGAGAACAACAAGAATGGAAATCTATCTCACACACTTTGAAGGCGTAGTCTTTGATGGCTTTGATGACGTCTCTGAAGAGCACTTTGGATGTGAGTGTGTAGCCGTGGTAAATAACAGGCTCGCCGTTGGCCCCATCCCAACAGTCCAGTTCCACACAGCGGCAGCTCTTCATCAGTGCTCTGCAGGGTAAGAATACCTTCATGAAAACCTGCACACCCCTGAGATGTTTCCAGGAACCTACTTACTTGCATTTCAACCAAAAAGAAACAAGCATCAGTTTTGGTTTGCCATAGTTTCTGCCCCCGAAGTTGTACGTTTTGAAGTCACAGGATCATTCACTAGTTGTTGCTAATAGGACATGGAATTGGATTTTCTTGTAATATTACTGACATCTAAACAAAATTGTGTAGCTTACTCTCTTCTATGAAGAAGTGAGAGAGCACAAAAAAGCAGACTTTATCTGCAGCTAATTTAGAAAAAAACAAGGTCACAAAAAATGAGTACAGCAGCCCATTTTGTATTTTGTCTCCTTTCCTGCATGAATGACATCGCAAACAAAACTGTTATACAAGTCTTTTGCCAGTCTAATCTGCTTAAATCACCTGTTGTTCTCCTTGAAAGTACGTCAATTCTTAATTTAATTTCTTTTCTTGATTTAATGAAGTTTAGACTGTTTGGTTAAAAAGGAGGATCTTAGCACAACAGCACATGAGTAAAATACTCTACTGCCAATCAGGAATTCAGCTCTGGTTTCCTCAGTTAATCTCATATAAAGTATGTCGGTAAGACTAATTACTTTATGTAGGCCTCTGTGCTGCTTGGCCCCTTGAGTTGGTCCTCCATCAGGTATGTGTTGTGTGAGGAGGAGATGTAGTAATGGTTGAGGGGCTGGTTCATGTCCTGATACACGTGTTTGTGAGCCGGGTTCAGGATGGAGCCCTCCTCCTGGTGCAGGTACATCAGGAAGCCGTCTTTGGTCATGTGCTTCTTCTGCTTCGCTGGTGGACAGAAGACCACAGACCCATATAGTCAATATGATACAAGAAGTGGAAGTCAACGCAATAATAATATGTTCATATAATTGTAAGCACACCTGTGAGCAAACCATGTGTCAAACCTACCTGTCCCATCCATCTCATATTTTTCAATCAGCTTCAGAGCGTCCTCCATGGTCGCCTGATCTCTCTGCTCATTCAACAGGAAGTTCAGCAGGTCTCTGGCACTCATCTGGCCGTCTGTTTCAGCGTACTGCCCATAAATCACGTCTATCTCCTCCCGTTGCGTCAGCAGGTCATAGAAGTGTTTGATCTCGGAGCCCTCCAAGGAGCCCGAATTGGATTTGTCACATTTCTATGCAAAAAAAGACACACGAGACAATCAATAAATCAGACATACTACATTTTTTGTTTTGACGAGCTGCATATTTTTTTGGAGAATTCATTGATCTTAAAATGTAGATGTGCTGGACTCATCACTGAAAGACTTGCCTTGAAGATTTCCTCTGCGTAAGTGTCGTCTACCTCTATGTTGATCTGTCGCAGGAAGTGCTTCAGCTCCTTCAGTGTCATCTTGTTGTCCTCATTCTTGTCTGCTTTGCGCATGCAGTTGATGATCCAGCTATTATTATATTTAGATGTAAGGACTCAGTTTACATGTATTCTATCAAAGTGCACAACTCAACTCAAGCACTCTTTCAGATTGTGCAACATATTTGAAATAATAGAGAACAAAACAACAAATCCTAGACTGCATAAAGCCGTGTCTTCTCTCAAGAGTTCAACAGCAAAGAAAACCTTGCATGTATGCACAGACTTTGTCAAGGATACTGCTCACTCTTCTGCTGGCGGCTGAGGTTGCGCATATTGCTGATAATCTTCTCCAGGCCGTTGACCCACTGATTTGCCTCCCCGCCGCTGGCTGCCATCAGGTCGAGGTTTTTCTTGCGGCCCTTGAAGATGATGGAGAAGCATTGCTCCTCAACGCTGGGCTCCGTGTGTTTGTTGAGCCCCTCGGACTGGCGGCCCTTGCGCACCGAATCGATGTCATCAATGGAGACTGTTTGGAGGAAGGGAAGGAGAGGACGAGGGTTTGTTGTGAAATTCTGTCCCATGAGGCTTCGCCAAGGGTTGGTTTGGTATTAACTGGGGTTTATGGATAAATGCCCTGAAAACACTAGAATGAACATGTCTAAACAGCACATCAACGTGCTTTAATTGCAACAGCATTACTCAGATCATTTAAATATCAAGTTAAATTGAGTTTGACATGCTATATCCCCGTAGGATCTGGAGTGAAGTCTCTATCTTAAAGTTTCTCAAACTTAATAAGACATTGGTGGAAATTCCTACTCCAGATTATAACGAAAATCAAATTAAGATCCCCTGTATCTATCCCCAAAATGTAATATACTTACACTAGATTAAATTATAAAAGTATTTATGATAATACATTTTTGAGAACAATAATTGACAATGTATTGTCAGTCATAGCAGTCCAAAACGTCAAGGAGTAGAAGACATTTTCCTGTAATTCAGCCTTAAAAAAGAAAAAGCAGCTGCAGATTTAATGGCTTTACAAGAACCATATATAGCTTTGAGTGTGATATTTGGGAGCAACCAGACAGGCAGTCACAGTTGGCTCCTTGAAGTAAAACGTGATAATCCCTCCACAGATGAGTCAGTATCTTGGGGCAGCAGACTTTTTGCCCAGATAGGCACAACAACACAGAGGGCCAGACTCTGTTTTTCCGTCTTATCTGCAGGAAGGCTTTTGTTTCTGCGTGGTGGCACACTTCTGTGGCCTTCACTCACAAGGCACAAGACGACAGATAATATATACAGTGACATTCAAGCACACTGGCTGTTAAGGGGATGGTGCAGTCCCCACCCCAAATAAGTTTTGCTTAAAACAGTATTTCAAGCCTTATAAAATTGGACACATTAGCAAACAGCTGGATGTTTAGACACACACACACATGCATTCACACGCGCAAATATATAGTCACGTTACAGTAGCACTCATTTAAATTGGTGTTTTTATCTACCTTATGAATGCAGGACCAATATTAATTCTCTTTCTTGCTCTCTAGCAGATCCTGAGGGAAATACTGTATCTGAGACTTCAAAGAAACCCGAACACATAGTCTGTTCACACAGAGCAGTGGGAATTGCAGAGGTGTTTGTTACTATGACTGACCTTTTTAACATTTTAATGAAAATATTTCTCTTCCAGCTGACCATGGAAGATCCTAAAGATGAAAGTAAATTGTGTTGTTTGCTCAAAAATATCTCTTATCTCATGCAGAAATGAGAATAACCTCCGGTGTGGTGAGATATGAACTTGCACAACCAAATTCTTTCATGCTAAATTTCCAGCTCACAGCTACAAAACATGTTACTAACAGCAATAGGTTGATCCTCAGTCTTGTTTACCAAAAACTGAGCAATTTCACCTAAATGATGAGTCCCTCTGAGACTGTGTGAGAGCTGAACTCTCAAACATTTCGTTGGTGTCTGCTGAACAACCCAAACACATTCCACTGAGATTTGATTACTGCACTTAACAACAGTTTGATGCAATCTGGCCTCCCTTGATCTCATTGCCTCACGCACTGGCATACATAAAATACTGTGATCGACACCTCTATGGCTACAAACCAGTTGTATCAGACACCCACATATGCTGACAGCCTCTGCACACGCAGCCTGTTTTTACCCATACATAGGGGGGCCAGCTTTGTTGTTGAGAAGCAGAAGAGCATGCACGACCATGCATGATGTAATCACGCTAAATGGCAACAACCACCCCCGGAAACAAAAACACCAAAGACTGCAGGCTTAACTAAGAGGCCATATGTTGTAGCTGGGGTTAGAATCACAGCGTTTCTACCCTTTGCATCCCGGGGTTGGAGAGTCTTATGAAGGGCGACCATTGTTCTTCTGAGAATCATAGACTATCTAAGAGCAGTGTGAATCTAAAGGTCAGACTTCTTGAAGAGAAAATCACAAGAGTGAGTGGGCGGCGTGGCGAAACACACCCATGCTGGGCTCAGTGTTGTACACTCAGCTGACTGCTGGATGAACAAAATACCTTGGAGGCACTCACCAGAAGAGGTGTGTTTGTTTAACCTGAGCATGCACATTATTATCCCCAGCACAACAGCCCCTCTGGAGAGGAGTCTAGGGCAGCGATTTTGGACCCCTTACAGAGAATCCCATCTGGACGGCCGAACCACAATGTCCAAGTCATGTCATCCGTGTCACGCTGGCATTGCTTAAATACCAGATGAAATTTCACACAATGAGATTATTGTGACGGCCCAGACAAAGTTCATGCTGCTCTTTCTAAAACGCTTTTCTTCAAAAGGAAGACAACATTCGGCAGAGGAGAGGGTGTTTCCCAGTGAGGTGGTGTGTGTTTGTCAGCCATGGCAGTGTGTGAATGTAAGCTTGACTTTTAGGTTAATATTTAGCTCGAGGTGGAACATTTGTAAAAATTATACACGGGATAAACTTTGTGGAATGGCATGCAAAACAGAAACCACCTACTTATCCTATTAGTTGGAGATGAAAATCGTGCAGTCAAATTCTGATCTGATAAACCTGAGGACAATTATTGTACAATGGGACCACATTTTTTAGGAACCATCAGCTTTATCTCTGTGAGAAATAGCTGTTCACAGAGCAATGTAAAGCCTCTGACGTCTACCTCAAATGACCCTGACAGCATGCGTACGTATGCATGCCTGTGAATGCTGTCAAGGCAAATGGCAGTCACTGAGTGTGGGGAAAAATACGAACCAATAAAGCAGTTTATTGGAGCTGATGAGAAATGATACAGAGTGAAATCTGTGTCACGTTTCCAGAAGTTGGCATTAAGTATTCAATCAGATGTCTCCTGATCTAATTCAGAAAGCTGCTAACTTTAGACAGTACTTAAGTTTACTCAGGAAAAGTTCAGCGATACACTAAGTATTAAACTTGCACTACGGGATTTATAGCTACTTGAGACCAGCCGGGAGGAGCTGCAAACACAACACTATAATCCTTAATGAGATGTAGAAACACGTTAAAAAAGCACAGTTGCCAATTTGTGGTGCGACATGAAAAAACAGCAGTTATGTGGAGTCGCGTTTCTGAACACCTGACGGATGCAAATCCAAGATTCACTCTCCTTTCAGCTCTGTTTTTGGTCCCCACCAGCTCCTGCGGGAAATAGCTAGCTCTTTAGCAGCTAAATGCTCCACTATAGTAGAGTACAGTGCAGTCGCTATGTGAGAGTGAACTATAACAGTCAAACCAAAACAGTAAGCTGAAAGATGCTATTTAAACAGTTTGCTGAGAGAAACTGCAGGGTCAGGTGATTATTATTCATGGATTTATCACCACAAACGTGCATAATGTAATTTAATCCAATCTTCGTATAAAAATATTGATTATAGCCACTTTAAATGAAGGTTCATATTCCTTAGACTAAGGTATCTTATTTATTGTTTTGGTATCCGTACCAAGAGTGAGATAGTATATCGTATATATTTAATTTTCAAAAGACACCTTGCACTACATGTCTGTCCATCATGTCAAGTAAAGATGAGTCTGTTTTATTTATGTATCAGTGTCACAAAAAGTGCCTAAAAACAAAACTTGCTGTCCTCCCATTCTCTCTCCCACATTACGCCAAAGCATTTTGGAGCATGTTGGTAATTGCAGCTTGCTCAAGCCCACAGGAAAGCAATAAAACATGCAAGCTAATTTCCGTAAATAAGGAAATGCCTGCAAACGCAAGGTCCATCTGCAGGCCAGTTTGGCCGCGCTAAAAAACAGCTTTGACATATGACCGTTCACACGGCCGCATCGCTCGATATCTCCTCTTTGTGTGCATCTGCTGTGTCTGTATGGGGACTATAAGGGCACATTTGTCTGTCAGTGTTTGTTCAAGGCTCAGGTTCAGGGCAGGGGTTATCAGGCCCAGTAGCAGCAGCCGCCGCCAGGATGGGAGATAGATCACAGCTACCAGAGGCCAAGAGAACATACACATGCTTTCACACCCTGAGAGTGGATCGCTGCAGCAGAAATCAGAGGAAAATAAACTCTCTCTCTAACATTCACACCAGTATTTTCCAGTCTGGCTTTGGCTGCAGAGTCTATGCGAGCCGTTTCCATTTCACCACCACTTCTCAGTTATTCTGGAGCACTAGTGGGATTTGAAGGGTGTGTGCAAAGCAGCAAGCCATTGTTGAGATCTGTGAGGAGGACTCTGGGACAGAGCAACAACAAAAGGACGTACAGGTCAAAGACAGCGGGATGGACCTGCCCATGTAAATGAACTTGTAGAGCTTCTCCCATTTTTGTGGACCACGCAAACACACAAGATGACAACTCACAGGTCTGGTTTCGCTTAAATGTCTTGTGGGACTCATGCCAAAACGTTTTGCAGTCTTCCTGCAGCTTGAAGAAGCGGTGTTTCTTCCAGGTGCTCGAGCGAATCTTGACCAGCTCCCCACCGATCAGCAGGAACTGCAGATCTGCATCGCCCTCCAAACCTGCAGGAGAGGGGAGGGTGGAGAGAGGTCAAACACAAATCTTATGAACTTAGATCACCTATAACATTAGATGCACTAGTAAGGAAAATGATGACTTTGGCACTGAGTGACAGTGTGTGTTCGTAAGTTTCCAGTAAACAGGTTTTCCATTTCCTTAAAGGGATTCTTCGGTGAGTTGGCGTTGCATTTTTATAAAGTAAAGAGTGACTCACAAGAGACAGATTAAAAAAGAGCAGCAGTTGGAGGCTGAGATATCCTGACTTGTCATCCATAGTAGGAGTCAAGCTTAAGAAAATGTTCCCAGAATGCAACCAACAGCATATTTCTGTTAAACCCGTCCTGCTTCTTCTTTTTAACTCAGTTGCAGGTGTGCTTTAGTCTAAGTTTCAAGTTTAGACTAGTCGAGAATTCGCTTGCTATAGTTTGGACTCATGTCACATTCAGTTAAATCCAACTTTTTTTTGATGAATTTAACAGTTGTAATTACAGAAGAGAGGGAACATGTACGAAAGAATGTTTATTTAAAGATTTAGATCACAGCACAGGCACATGAATCATATCTCTTCACATGATAGTGCTCTTCAAGCAGTTTGACCTTTATGTGTAAAATCAGTGACACGGCCCTCTGAGCATAAACCACATGTCTCTTTACGACCTTCCCCATTTATCAAGCACATTTGATTTTTCACACATCTTTTATCTCGCGCCATAATTACTTTGATCCGAAAAAGGAGGCTGCGGTTCGCCGATTGAGATCCGAGCCTCGTCAGCTGATAGATGTGCAAATCTTGTCACGGCCATTGTTTTCTCAGCAGAGTACAGTAACAGCATTTCCCAACAGATGAGCAGTCCGCGCGGCTTATCATTCAGGTGAAGTAATCTGCTGATTATGGCTTTCTGGGAAGGGTGTGTGACATCGACTGAAAGAGTGATTCACAATTCATGCTGGACGTGAAGCCACAGAAAGCTCACAGGACGTCTGTTTGTTTTCCATCTGTGCTGGCGTGAGGTAATGTTGGTGTTTGTCAGCGTTGGCGGGTGTGACTGAAGTTTGCACACAGCTTTTTTTTTTTTTCTTTTTTTTTGCCTCGCGCGGGCTTAAATCGATTGTTGTGTGTGTAACAGTTGTGTATGTCCTCTCAGTAAACAGGCCATCTGAGGATAACTACGCTCACTACAACTCAGCTGGGGCTGTGTCAGGGTCGTGGGCAGGACCACAACATTACAGACATTTTTTCCCCCCAGATCGCACCACAGGCTCACAGAGGCTGTTTATGAGCTCCTGGCCTCTCTGCAGGCAGGGCGGAGGACTGGGCAAAGCGGCTTGAGAGCTTCGGCACCGCCTCTGCTCAGTCGGCCTCAACTCCTCCAGCTTAAACTTGACTGCCGTCCCCTTTTTACAGCGTAATCTCCTTTGACTGTGAAGAAGAGGTGCCGGCTTTACGTTAAGAAAAGAGAACCTAAAGACGTTGCTTATTCCCAAATCCTCCCCCTGAAACAAACAAAAATGAGTCATGCTGCACATTTGGAGGTTGTTTGTGAGAGTTTTTTTCCTTTTTCTTTTTTTTTTGTAGAGTAAACAGTTTCAGATGCAAGACTGAATCTGAGATGATCTTCCAGTTTGCACCGTGAGGCAAGCTAGGGCAAGAAGATGGCATGAATTTAAAGGTTAAATAGCAGGGAGGAACAGCTCCAGGGAAGTAGGTAATAATAATGGTTCACACACAACCTGAGTGGGAGTCTGTGTCCTATCTTTGGATACACAATAATAGACTACTTTGCTTTTTTAGATACCTGGTTTGAGATTTGAGCAAACTTTGCTCCAAATGTCCTGTTTATGAATGCTAACTGAAAAGGATGACCACAACAAAAACAAGAACATGCAACAGGTTATTGGTTGATTTCCCCCTCATAACTGTCCCGTCATATCCAAACTCAAAGACTGCAGCCGATCTGCTGTTCCTCTCTCTCTCAACATGACTAATACACCATGAGTCTGTGCTGCTAAATTGAGTTAAATGTCACAAAATGAGAGACGAGAGGCGCAGAATGACAGGAGGATACAGCAGAGGAGTTACCCTGTCTTCATGGAACTCTTTAGAAAGTTTTAAACGCCTTAAAAACAACACAGACAGGGACATGTCACTGTCATCTGCATCACTGTCACCGTGGCAGAGGCAAAGAATGCACCGCTGCAGGCAATGAGGAAGCCTTCATACCGCCTATTTACTGCGCTGCACATACCCCATGTAACCCCCCGACCCCCAGCAGCACAAACAAACGAGACGATTAAGATCTTCCAAAACCTTAGCTATCTAAACATTAGATGTAAATCTATGTGTGTGTGTGTGTGTGTGTGCGTGTGTAACGCGTGTGTTGCTATGTTGGCAAAATAATCCGCGCGCACGTCATCTGCACCTTTAGGAGAGGGGAGGGTTGGGGGGGGGACTCACCTAGGCGTTTTCCATTCTCCTGCGCAACTTTTCTCACCTGCTCCTGGAAAGCCTGCTCCTCGGACTTAGTCCTTTTCGGACGTTTGTGTAAACAAGACATTATGGAATAACTTTTCTGTTTAAAAAATAAAATAAAAAAACCCTAAAATATCCTGCCGCTCTTTAATCTGTGCTCGGTGTGGAGGAGAAGCAGGCACCACGTAGTTCCCCCCCTCACGGGGCGGGTCTAAACTCATCTATTGCTCTGTTATTCCCTGCAGCTTTGGCTGGCCGCGGCTGCCGCGAGGACTTTACACACCGGAGGGGCAAAAGGTCTGTACGGGGATGAAGTTTTACATCTCACTGGTTGGGCTGGGACACCTTTACCTCA
>JBCAUF010000072.1:9133643-9144975 GCA_038406115.1 Haemulon aurolineatum | reverse complement strand
CAGAGACACACAAGAATAGAGAGAATGCAAACATTCCTTGCTCAGATGTCGATTCCCTAAAGAGCAAACATGCTACAGGTTAATGGCGTGCAGCCCTCACAAGGGTATTTAGGCTTAAACAGTTCAATGTGAAGAAAAGGAAAAAAAAACCCCACCAAAACTCTTGTCTTGCATGTTCCATTCACATATTGCCAGATTATAGTATAATACTCACAAGGCTCTCCAAGCCAAGCTGGACTTGTTTTGAGGAAACATGCTTACAGAAAACATTGGCTGCCTTTTCAAAGATCATGATTGTTTTGTCAATGTTTTCCCCACAGGAGCGATCGACTTGTTTCACCCCGTCTGCCGCCGTCTTCTCTTTCTCGCTATCTACAGCAGACCTTTACATCCAGAGCTGTAACGGTTTGCTGCACATAGCGTGTGTTCATATTAATTGTGCACAAGGAACGAGAAAACTAAACAGAGTCGCATGTAAACACAAATTACAGAGTGAAACTTGGAGGTCATTGTATTTGTAAAATTCAGCCATATCAATTACAGAAACTTTGGGGAGGCTCTTGGCTAATTGCTGGTATAATTATAATGTTAATCACTGGAAACATGACATGTTTTTTTGGCTCCTGACACACACAAAGAAAAAAAGAACAGCTGCAAACCACAGTTAGTTTGGTGATATTTTTTCTCGAGGCTGTTTAACCAGTTGTCTTCAAATGCTAACAACACTATGAAAAATGGAAATAAAATGCAAAAAGAAATCAAACATGGAAGCAAATGGAAATCAACAAAGCAAAAAAAAAAAAAAAGCTCACATAACTTTGCGTCCCTCAGGCACGTCAACATGCCACATTTTCAGCTGGCAGCCGGATCATCTTCATTTGATTTTGACTAATGCGGTAACTTAATATATAGATTTGATTTAGCTGGCCACTTCCAAAACACGCTAGATCTTGTTTCTGTGCCTTTTGGAAATGGAAAACCCAGAGAGGAACTTTGAAGTTTTATCTGTATTTTTAAAGAGCTGACTCTGTTCTGTTCACAACCTTTATTATTTTATTAATTAATTTACAAAAAAGGTGGAAAAAGCCCTTCCTGCTTCATATGCAGCCTTTCTGTCCGTGCCAGACTGTTTAGCAGATTAGACGTTGGCTTGACTTTTTCAAATCTCTGGCACTGTTGCGATGCTCGCCTTTTCTGAGGGCGGCTCTTCTGCGCGCTCCCTCACGTTCTGATGGAGAGGCTGGCGGTGATGACGTCTGTGAGAATGACATGTGACGATGTGTGGCTTATTTGATTGGACCAGAAGTTTTTGTGACTTGTGTCTGTATTTAATGTCTCATAATTGGGTTGCAACGATGACAGAATTTTATGTTATACACATGTATAATACTAACATGTCATTGGCTGTGTTATGTCAATATTTGCGCAGTCTTGGGTTGCAAATCTGATTCTCAGTCTGTTTGTTTTTTGTTTATAGCTTTGGCACGTTCGATACTACTAAATGCAGATATTGTCTTGTTTTGACACATGTAGTAATACTTGTTGACCCTCCGATACTTTTGCCAACCCCATTTCATAATAAGGTCTGCATTCTTAACAAACCACTGGTGATTATAGTAAACATGTTGACTGTAATAGTTTGCGTTCCCCCTGTGTGCATCATAGTGTAATTACTCAATTTACAACTTTAGTTAGAACCTTGTGGAGCATTAAATAATCGTGTAAGTGGATACAAATAGTAGGGACATGACCACTCTGAGCAGAATAACCTTGTGCTAAGCTTGGACGTAGCAAATATCAAAGAGCATCAGGTCTATATTGGCTCAAGGTCTCGACTAGTTTGAGCTTCCTCGGTCAAAATGGCTTGCAGAGCCTTGGTGCCCCTTGACCTTGCCTGCTGCAAACCCAACAATCTCCCCCTTTCTCATCCTCTCCACACCCAAGCACACATGCTCTCCAGCTTGCCCAGCCACCCCTGACGACTGGCTGTTTGTTTGTGTGGAGGAATTTACACTCCGCTGTGTACGGGGCAACTGGCTCCCTGTGGTCCAGCCAGCGCCGAGCTCCCCATCACTGGCCAACCTCCAGAGGTTTGTTTGGTATTGCCGGTGGTGGTGGTGATGGTGGTGGGAGGGGGCCAGAGGATATATTTAAAGAGCTGTTCAGCCCCTTAGTTTTGTAGCAATGGCGGAGTGATCTGTTATTACTTGGATGCTGGAGCGTTGAGCAAGGCCAGCCGGACATTATGAGAAGTCAAGAGTCAATAGATGGCACCCATTAGAGCTTTAGGAAGCATGTTTTCTCACAGTGTGTTCATGAAGATTGGCGTGACAGTTACTGTCTAGCAATTATAGGATATTGCAAGGAAATTGCAATTTTATTGGATTATCTTAAAGAGCAAGAGTTTGCGGTTTATTTTAGTTTTAGCTATATTGAATAGTTTTATTCTCTGCTTCTCTCATACAGCCCGAAGTCATAATTATCTTGAATAAAAACAGTTAAATAAAAAGCGGTCACGTCTTCAGGGACAGCTTTACTTTTTAATTAAAATCAGAGAGCTGTTTTTTTTTTTCTTTTAATATAGCCTTTTTTTGTTAAAACCTCCATACACCTCTGGCTCAATGAAAACTCTAAACAATGAGCACTTTGTTAATATTTGGGCATAGCTAAGACGAGGGAGGTTAGGAAAAGCTTACTGGAGGGCGAACCGACTCACCTCTCTCACTCTTTCACTCACCGGAGCCGGTTGCCAGAGGAGAAAGTGTGCTCCCAGCATTGCTCAGCGTCACGTATGCTCTGGAGATCTTGTGGAAACAGCCATGTGCGTGCACGCATGGCATCAAACAAGCGCATTGAGGGGGCCGTGAAATGACCTCACACGATGTAGGAACAAGAGGCGTTCCTCTCCTGGGGAGGATTTTTACAAGCTTCTACTCGACAATCACACGTTATTCAAACTAAAGATCAGCCCTCTATTGTGAGATTTCAGCTTTAATCAGATTTTCAGATCGATTGTATGCCTGTACGTCAAAATAGTAGTTGTGGTATAAAGTAACATAGACTGCTCACTGTTGCAAAGTCTTGAAAGTGTGGCAAATGAGGCCGATTTAAAATGTCTAGGTTTTGAAATGCTCCTAAAATGTACATTTTTCTCACCTTGCTTTCTAGTCTTTGAACACAACCTTAAGAGCTGGCCACATTGCACTTCACTGCACACACTATGAATAACTTTGTGATCTTTGAATCCTCCTTGTTTTAGAGCTACTGTCATGTTCTGCATTGTGCTATTTGATGCTGTAAAGAATAATTGCCGGTTTTCAATGACCAGTGAACAAAGTCTTCAAACTGTGCTGAGGATATAAGGTCTAGAAAAAGGGTAGTTTTTCAACTGCATGAGGACCGAACTTCAGTCCTCTTCTTCAAAAGCCCCCTGGGGATGTGCCTCGTTTAGCGGAGTCACCGGCCCCAATCAGGCTCGCTTCATCAGACAGGATTTGGGAAAGCTGATTCATAATTGATGAACAGACAGTTAAGCTGTACCAAAGAGAAATCGGATGAGCTGTCGAAGCAGTACTGTACTTAACCTTCATGAACTCAGGAGGCTTTTGAGGTAATCATAAAAGTTAGGTTTGTTATCCTACAGTAGCCATTAGTTTTGGATGTGGACAGGAGCCAGGGAAGGGTCAAACAATGAAAGCAGCCTGAGCAGCCTAAGGATGTGAATATAACCTGTATGTGCTGTATGTGCCAACGTTGGATTCTACAACAAAACCGAGAGTCTTGTATTGCCTGAGATGACTATTATTATATTGAATTATAATCAAGGTGATAATATGTTGTTTTCCTGTCTGTTTTAGGGAGTGGGGCCACAGCAGTGGTGCAGGCAGCCTACTGTCTACCACGCAAGGAGAAGGTGGCCATTAAACGCATCAATCTAGAGAAGTGCCAGACTAGTATGGATGAACTCCTGGTAAGACACACACAACACTGCTAATTAAATGCATATTAGATTGAAACTCCCGCTGAAACAACAGGCATATCTGCTCTGTAAATCACTTGTCTTGTGTTCTCCTTTAGGAAAAAAACATAAAAGGAAGACATTTACATTTTTATGTTTTTTTAATTTCATGTTGGCGCCCCCCAGTTTTGCATGAATTCGACAGTAAACGATTAAGTATCCATCTACCAAAGTGGAGATATATTTGCATTTTGTATCTTCTTTTATTTCAAACAACGGTAATGTCAGCCTTTTGTCATAGGCAGAGCAAATACAGACATCCGCCTGCAACCCAACACAAGAGACAACACAACCTGTATTACCTTTCCTGCTACAGTCTCCCACTTATTTAACTTACAAACATGAAGACACATCTTATCCTGCACCTTAGCTAATTGAACGATCCACCAAACAAACATTCACAGCTAACGTCAATTTGCAGGCTAAATTGCTAGTTAACTGCTGAGCTGCAGCACATTCAACGGCTTTTAAACGTGCCTTCATGTGTAAGTTTGGGGAAGCTAGCTGCTGTGTGATCCTCACTCACAGTACCACTAACATGCAGTCTGCCCTGTTTGATTACTCTGTCTTTTGCTCCCTTGCTGGGGCTCAGCCTGCCAGGTGCCTCTGCCCCTCCAGCTCTCTGAGATGAAAAGGAGCATTTCTCATATTTTTCTTTCCTTTTAATGCTGTTTATTTCGATAAAACAAAACAAAAAAAAAACAGTCACTTTATTTTTACTGTAAAAAGGGAAAGACTAAACGCGATTTCAGCTGGACTTTTTTGTGACCTCGTTGCTTTTTATGTGCGATCAAAGGGGGCTGCACTCCCGAACAGCACGAGATTGCATTTAAAGCCTTGTCTTTGTGGTCTGTGCGTGTGGACGGAGTTAGTTCCACCTCTGCTTTTCATTACTCGTTTTCTCCTAGCCCTCCTCCAATCATCCCGGTCGCTTCAAACACTATCCTGGTTGTTCTCTGAGGGAGGACTCCACTAACTGCCAGGAAACTATTAGACCACCGTGGGACATCTTCCTGACGACTGTATTGTGTCCTTATGCCCTCAATGCAATCTTGCACCGCTGCCCGGCACATCATTTACTGCATGACGTGTGGTTTATGGTGTAGCTCAAGAGGTGGAAGGATTGTATCAAGCTCCCCTGCACATCAGGGGCTCATTTGTGGCTTGTCGTGATTTGTAGATGGCAAGGAGATTCTTATGTACGACATGTAATTGTTAAGCAATTCGTTGTTTTTTATTTGTTGATTATTCAACAATAAGTAGACCGAGATCTGCCTGGTGGACTCAGCTGCACGACCGACGGATCTTTCCAGTCCTCTCTCCAAGTACTCATCCAAAAGTCTGTGAAAGTAACCTGCGGGAAATAAATATTATGTAAGCCTATAAGTGTTCATGGAAGATCGTGTCTAGAGATCACTGGCAGGTTTCTCACTACTCGCTGGCAACACTAAACCGACGAGGAACCCTCCCCCCCGCCCCCTCCAACCCCCGATTTCTGGAGGATGAATCAGGGGAATGTTGCTCCCGGATTCTCGGAGCTGACGGTCACATGGAATACAGCGAGGTCGGATTTCCTGCCTGTGGTTTTCCCCCCCAATTCCACAGCCTGCTGGGTACCCGTTTAAACGTCGGGGAAGCATTAAATTGAACCCAGATTGATCCTCTGAAGAAGCAGCTTTACAAGGGGATGCCACTGGTTTTTTAAGAAGCCAGCAGGTCTTAAGTCTTACCTGTGAAATTCTTTAATGTCATAAAGACCAGTAAGCTGTCATGGCTCCATATGCAGCGGTATGTTGTAGTTATTCCTGGCGCAGCAGTTTGACGGACAGGCGCTTTTGAGTGACTCAAGCTGGATCAGATGAGGAGGAGGTTTGTTTACAATTTGCATACGGTGCAGTTCAAATGTCCTCTTACATAATTGCACAATTGTTACACTTATTGGGCTTACTCATTTATTGGAACTCGCTCAACTCACTAGAGTGCTTTTTTGTGGTAATGGCCAGTTTACAGCACAATATTGATCAATATTTGGCTTTAAAATCTCTTAAAACACCTTGGGGTAGCCGACTTGAGGACGATATTGAGAGTGTTGAGATGAAAATAGTTATTTTGTAGTGCTAGAAGTCTGAATCAAGCTAAAGGAAATGATGCTCTCAGCATTAAGATCACATTCTAGTAAGTTTTCCCCTCATTTCAAATCAGCATTGTTTCTGTTCCTCAATAATTTATCGTGTGTGTGCGCGTGCTGCAGTGAGATTGGGTCATAGTGAGTGTGTGTTAGCCTCTGACTAACCAATAGTGACGTAACATTGCTTCTATAGTGGCTTCTCTGTGCGTCTGCCATCAGTGCGATTCTGTGGCACCAGTTTGTGACCCAGCACTGTATTCAGTTTGTGACAATAGGTCATTTATTTATTTTTTTTGCTCAGTTTCAAAGTCGGCAGACACGCCAAATACTGCAAAGGCCGGGCCTAATATAGAATAACGCAGTGGGCGAGGGCCGGTCTATTTCCTGGGGAATCTGCATGTGATTTGCAGGCTAAGCCTACTTGAAGGGTTTAGTGCTCTTTGATTGTCGATTTTTAGACCCATCTCAAGATAGAAAGGTCAACTTCATTCATTCACTCTCTCATGTTACAATGAATACCCTGTTTTACCCCCTTGTAAAAAAGAAAACAAACAGAAAAAAACAGGAATTTGACTTGACATGTAGCTGGAGATATCCGTCAGAGGTTACTGACTCTATAAACCAATGTGATTTCCATTAGGAAGCAAGAGACAGCTTTATTAGACGGGTGGAAAGAGAGGATGGAGGGGCGGTCTGACGTTGTTATTGATCTGGCCCATGTCTGCCTGCTGGTCCACAAAAAACAGAACTCTTGACTCACTGGAAGTTAGCTTCTCATTGTAAGGCTTTAAAGACAGGAGACGTGACGTGAACTTTATAAATTTTCATTAAAAATCAAAATAGCAGAATACTATGTAAAACAAATTACCCTGCTTTTTGATGAAGCTAAATTATTTTAAAAATGACCTTTTAAACATTTTATACAGTTAACTTATGCAAAAGTGGAGGGTAGACAGAAATATACTATGCTATTGGTATGCAACTTATGAATGTAAATGTAGCACAGATGGCCATTATCATTGGACAATGATGTCCTACACAGGTTACCATAAAGGGCTTCTCCTGATGTCACCAGCGTCTCACGTATAAAATCTGAAATTTAATCAAGGGATAGTGAAACCATTTGTGCTGCAGGTGGATTTGTGTGCGGTGGCAGACAGGTGTGTCTCCTGTTGTTTGCGGCTCAGATGGTTAGAATAAAACCGCTCTGAATGCCCGGGTTTTAGGATGAGGTCATTGCAACACCCACAAGCAAACACAAAGGCCAAAGGATGTTTTTTTTTTTCATGTTTCTGTCTTTGATCAAAATGATAATTCAACAGAAAATTAATTACAATACAATTTAATAAATCTATTATTTGTTTTCCTTTGTTTTCTCTTCTTTTTTTTATTATTTTTTGCTTCCTCAGGGTTCATTTCATATTGTGTTGGATAAGAATTTGCTCAGTAGCAAATCAGGAAACCTTTTGCTATTTTCATATTCGAAATAAACATTACAAACAAACAAACAAACTTAGTGCATTTTGATCCATAAGAAATAAAAAATAAAATAAAAAGTGCATTTGATTAAAGTATTTTTCCTGTGCCAGACTGATTGGATGAGCTTAACAAATAATTCAACGAATGTTTAGACTGAGTTTTTTATCCATGTGTTGCATCAGAAGGTAAAAGAAGCTAGACTTCAAGCAGGAGATGTGGCATAAGTACAGTAGATGCATGGAGTAGCTTTACATAAATGCTTCTGATATATAGTCTGTACGGCGCTTGTCTGTTGTATCACGCAGGAATGCTTAAAAATATCTTTGTTTTCCAGTCGGTATTGTTGAGATGTCCTGCAAAAATATTTTCACAAAGCAACATTTCCTCAAATGTCAGAGGTTGCTCATTGAAAGTTACGCCGAACGAAGCCATATGAATGCTTCTGAGCGGTGAGAATTTCCACCGTCTTTGCTGCGGCATAGGTTTACAGTGACCTAATCCCCACAACAAAGAGTCTCTCTGATTCACACATTGTCTGCTGGAAAAGATGGGAAAACCTGCCAACTGCCAGAGCACGATATCCTCCCTGTTATCCCATTGTTTTTCTTTTCTGGGGTTACCCTGGCCCACAGAGCTGTGATGACCTGCCTCTTCCAGCGTGCTGAGGACAGACGAGGGGGCAGGCTCCACCGAAGCCAGTTAGCAGCCAAGAGGCTACATCATTATTGTTCTCTCTCGGCCTGCAGTGTCCAGAGAAAAGAATGATAGGGGAGACGACCCACAGAGCTCGCCGTCTGGCCCAACAGACTGGAAGTTATGAGACTGCTTGATAATCAAAAACGGCTTTGGTTTGGAGGCGTTAGCGTGGCCTCACCTGTTGGGCCCCCTCCCCTTTCTTTTTTTTCCTCGACTATTGTGCATCTAGACACGTCTGTGCCCGTCACGGTCTGATGACTTTGTTTCATTTACTGTCCGTATCCGCCCTTATTATGACTCAGTTCATGTTCTTAACCCTCTTTTGTCAAGTCCTTTCCTCTGACAGCGTCGTGATGTCACCTGCCGGCCCCAGCCTCTCCTGGGGGAGGCACTCGTTGAGGGCCACGGGCTCAATAGTGATGACTCTGCAGCGCAGGCATACTGTACTGCTGCTAATGCACATTGTGTAGGCTAAGCATTTATGCTGATGGGACATCAAGGCTTTGATTGCTCACTTTTTGACCCACAAGCATCTATTGACTGACGCCTTTTAACGAACGGTCTGAGCTCGGAGCTTTCTCAGTTGACAGGCTCGTGGCGCACCTGTCATGGTGTGATACTCAATAGCTGTTTCAGATAACACTGAAATTTGGGGAAATGTGGTCGTTTGTGGTGGAAACCCAATAATTAGATGAGAAGGCTGATATTGATTTCACTTCTGTGTGTCCAATACGGAGATCCTGCAGGTCTGGCACAGCATATCTAAGTGCAAAGACTGGGGAAAGAGGGGAGACGTTCAGCCAGCTCCATCAACAGTGAAAAAATACATAATAAGATGCACTTGTAAACATGCCGTGGACCTCTCTGTACTTGTAACAGATGGCTGAATTTGACATTGATGTTAATTTAATTTAATAATTGAATTTTTTCAAATATTTCAGCTGAATTTTGCATGTAAAACAAAAACACAATTCCTATAAAAAGTCACTATTCTGAAATATATTCTCCCAGATAACATTTTATGTCACCCCAGGGTGGCACCAAGCTGTGATAATTCTTCGTGATTGGACTAGGGCTGCAGCTTATTATTAGCTGGTGTCATTATATAACTGGTTATTTCCATTGTCTGCTAATCTACTGAGTGTTTCATGATTTAATTGTTTGGTCTGGAAATGATCAGAAAATGTCCCCAAAGCCCAAGGTGATGTCTTTAAACGGCTTGTTTTGTCCAGCCAATCGGTCAAAACAGAAATGAATCGGAGCAGTAGTTACTTTAGCAGTTATCTACATAACCATAGCAACAAGTACAGACGCTGTGCATTAATATGGAGCTCCGGTAATCGGTTCAGTTCGAGTGCAGAAACCGAAGCAGTGGTCACAGCTCCGAAGTCAGTGAGACCTTCTCTTTAGGAAGCTCGTCTATCCTCAAATGACTCCAGGACTAGTGCTGAAGTGATGGATTATACTTCTGTGCCAGCATTACCTCAGCTCCCCTGCTTTCCAAACACACACACACACACACACACACACACACACACACACACACAGCGAAAGAGAGCTTTACAGCTGTATAAAGGGCTGAGTACCGGCTGTTTTTCGCTTCTGCATAGATATGCATTATATTGACCTAACCTATTTCTCTCCTGACTACTGACGTCATTAAGATCTTAAGTATCGCACTAAATTTCAAGAATAGCTGCAGCATCAAAGGCGTTTATTGTGAGCGCGTTCGGTTTGTTTCCTCCAGGCCTGTCTCATACCTTTTTTGTGGGAGCCAAATGAGCACAGTTAGCAACCAGGCGCTATGTGGCTTGCATGAAAACATAAGGAAGGCGCATTGTGTGCACAGGGCTTATCTCGCGTCCGCTGCAACTGGTAACAGCTTAAAAAATGGCTGTTTGCTTGTTTCTTCTCGAGTGGAAAGCCATTATTAAGAAAGATACACCGGCTCTGATAGGAAATTATAATCCATTTCCACCAAATGAGCATGCGACAAAGTGTTAACAGATTACACGAGCTGGATCAGGTCAGTGACAAATAAACAGGCTGCCATCAGGTCGTCGAAATGCTTTGTGAAACTCTAATTAATTGGATTGAGTCTCTCTCTTTTTGTCTGTCTCCAAACAGAAAGAGATTCAGGCCATGAGCCAGTGCCACCACCCCAACATCGTGTCTTACTACACCTCGTTTGTGGTGAAGGATGAGCTCTGGCTGGTCATGAAGCTGCTCAGCGGCGGTAAGTGCACGTGCCCTCCGAGGCTTTTTCAATCCATCTTCTGTTCGACCTCTATTGTGCAGGCTGTGTAGATCCTCCACGGGCCATAAGATCAAGCTCAATTTTGACATTTCTGATTTAAAAATAAGGGGATAAATGAGTGTGAAATACAGTTTGTTTTGGCGCATACTTCTAATTTCAAAGTCATAACTCTGGAGTCCAGAATATTTGTGAGGGCCCCTCGAGATGAGAGAGGGGCCAGTAGAAAGAGCCGGGCTCCTTACTGCCGGTGATGTTCACTGTGATTGCAGGGAGTGTGACAGCATTGAGCCTCATTGTGCCCCCCCCCCCACCCCCCCCGCGTGAGCTGTGGCTCTTTCCGGGCTTTAACGGCGGCGCAGCGCAGGAGCTAATGACAGGGCAGAGGTAATAACAGCCCGCGGGCCGGCGTCATGGCACCCATGTGGCAGCGCTGCAATTAACCAAGTGAGAAGGAGCAGCGGAGAGGAGGCCGCCGTGGAGAGGAAGACGTCAAAACGCGACCGATTGCATCTGCTTCTGATTGTTTTGTGTCGTTCCCGTGTTTTCACCGAAACTGAGCTGCGGTCTCTGATAGAGTTTTTGGATCAGGCCGCGAAGAGGGGGGGAGAGCTTTTACGGCAGACCTGCGAGGACTCCTAGATGAAGGCGTCCTGTGCCAAACGTTTGACAAGCAAGAGGCGGCGTGCTCCTTTAACTCGGGAGATGAAGACAGCCCGAAGTAATGGTCCTCTGTTTACAAAGAGGCAAAAAAAAA
>JBCAUF010000072.1:8990858-9003442 GCA_038406115.1 Haemulon aurolineatum | reverse complement strand
TGGTGCGCCTCTTGTAACTCGAGCGACTCCTGAAGGCACTACATGTGAGCGCACACACACACACACACACACACACAGCTGACAGGGGGCTGCTGTCATTAGAATTAGCATTAATCATGAGGAATGATCGGGTCAGGAGAGAGAGAGAGCAGTGTCAGTGCACGTTTCGATCAGATGCAATGACTGATTTTTGATTGGTGATTTTTTTTTTCTTCTTCTTCTCCTTCTTTTTTTTTTTTTGTCCTCACCTCGTGCACATTTAACATCGAGCCCAGGTGTGGAGACGGAATGTGGAGCGCCTTCATTGTTTGAACATCAATTTTCCCCCAGCAGCAGCAGCGTGGTTATTTCCTCGTCACAACCAGCAATTGTGACGCCTTAATGTTTTAATTTAATTTCCCGATGAGCGTGCGCTCGCCCGTTTTTGTCTATTTACGAGATTATGTTTATCTCATCAGGAGGCGCGCATTAACGCATTTTATGAGAAATGACACCGTGGTGCGAGGCTGTTATTTCACAGAGCCAGACTCTATCTGGTTTTGATAAAGCGCCTGAATGAATCTAATCGTCTCTAGCGCGACCTCACCCGGATCATTTTTGGAATCATGTTTTCTGGAATTAGGCTACAGAGAGCTGCCTGAATGATCCTTTGTTTACAGAGAGGGGGAATATAGCACTTGATGCTGTGCATTTCATGTGGCGCTCGTTTCCCAGGAATGTGCAGCGATGTTGAATGACTCTTTATCTGCACTCATGTAATATAATTTTCCATTTTAGCTCAAATTTTACACCCTGATGCCTCTGCAAACAATAACTAATCAATTTGTTCCATTTTCCTTTAAAGACCTATCTGAAATGACACGAAGGGGACATTGTAGGGGAATTTCACGAGTGATTAAAAGCGTCCACACCTCCTGACTCCCTCATCTCCATCATATGATCCTGCACTGGGCTAACCTTGTGGTGCCTGCAGCTGTCAGACACAGCATAGATAAACTGGATGGCCACTTCCTGTGCACTGCAGTGTATGTTTCACAACCTCAGGAAGCTTCACACACACACACACACACACACACTTTTAGTATCTGTCTCCCCAGCTGGGTGAGGCGGCGGCGGTGGCGGCGGCAGCGCCGGGTTCAGACAAGGTTGTCTGTGCCTGCTTCATTTTGGTCACGCAGGATGGCCCCCACGCTTTTGTGCCTGGAGACGAGAGGGTGAGGGGAGGGTGTGTGTGTGTGTGCCTGTGTGTGTGTGTGTGGGGAGTCTGCTGACGGTCTCCCACACAGCAGTGGAGGGCTCCCATCTGCTTTGTCCTCTCCCAGCATTCCATACTGCAAGTGTCCCAGACTGGAGCACGACCCCCTGAACCCACAACTACCACCTCCTCCTCCCTTCCTCCACACGCACACACACACACACTCACACTCACAAAGCTGCATGTTTGCTCCCAGCAGACTGTTATGCAAAGGAATTCTTTACTTGAGAGTTTCTCAACTCTCTGTCTTTTTTTTAACACACTGCACAGTTTCTGATACATGCAAATCTGTCTGAAAAAAAAAATCACAGCTGCATATTTTTGCTTCTTTTTCCACACAGCGAGACTTTTTCTAAGAATGAGCGCACTTAAAATCAGTTTCTTTTTTTTTCTCAGCCTTCTTTTTGGTTTACGATTTGAGTAAACTAACTCAAACGAGCAGGAGTCCACAGTCTGGCTCCTGCAGGCATCACCTGGCCATTCAAGTTAGGCCTGCATAACAGATTAATGACATCTGAGGGCATGTGAGGTCCACGTGCAAGCTAATACCCTGTCAGGTGTGGCTGGGAAAGGTAGCCCGCCCGGCCGCCCAATGGGAGTATGGCTTTCCAGCGGTTAGCAGTAGAAAACACATCTGGGTTAGATAGAGCCTGTGTTCTTCTCCCACTATTACAGCAAGAGTGGCCCTTGCCAAAATGGAATTCCTGCGGCTTGGAGACATGACATTATTTATTTGTTTTGTACAATCCTCCCTCCTTCTTCCCACTACCTCTCCTTTTTGGAATCAGTGTGTGCACGGGTCGAGGCAGAGGAACAGAATGTTTCTGTGGCACGGTCGCAGCGAGCGAGCGTCTCGGGCCCCGGCGAGAACAACAGGCTCATAGAGGAGAAAACGGGAGCCCTCGCCGCATTGTTCCAGCAGGTGGAGCGCTTCTGAGGAACAGCTGAGTGGAAGAAACGAGCCAGTGTTTCCCCCAGCTGTGCGGGAGCTGGAATCCGGCCCCGGCCGCCTGCACCTTGATGGCTCTGATCAATTACCTCCGTCTTCTCGGTGACAGGGGCTGGAAGTGAGAGGTGCGATACCTTGAAGCGTAGAAGGGGGGAAAGGAGGAGGAGGAGGGGAGGGGCAGCCTGCCCAGACACGCTCCCACACACGCAGGAAGACTCCCAGGCTCATCATTATCACATTTTATGAGCACTCAACTCAGTCAGTCAGTCATTCAGACACTGCACAGGGTTGTCAGCGTGCCATGTAAATGCTCTCGGCTGGCTAAGTTTAGTGCGACTTGTCGCTCCCACCCACGCCGTTATCAGCTGCAGAGGGGGCCGGACGGGCGACGCAAGGGGGCAAAGTCAACTGTGACTTGTCCTGTTGGGCTTTCGGGGGCAGGCGGGGGCAGTTTGAACAGGCTGCTCAGTGATATCTCTACGCATGCAGAGATGCGTAAAGGTTTTTTTTTTTTCTTTCTGTTAAGACTTTAGATTTTCCTAGACGTACAAATTCCACTCTGTCCTTTTGGTTTGGTTTGTGCCTCTGATTATACTGTCAAATAGATTCCTCTCTGTCTCTGGAAAAGCTATGAAGGTAGGACTTGTTCCACCTCTTTTTTTTCCTTTTTTTTTAGTTAATACCCAGAATGAAGAGTTAAAAGAATCTTATTAGCTTATTTGCTCTTTAATGTTCTTACTGAGTGATTGATTAAACCTAAACTTTTTAACCATTTTTAACATCCTCCCCTGTTTGAATAATTTAAGATTCCTTAATAAGAACTTGAGTAGCTGTCTGCAGATGAAAAAAGAAATGAATTGGTATTCTGAAGCCACATTAACAGCCTGTAGCTGCATGTATCGAGATAATCTCATTCGACTGACATAGTTATGCATCTGACTTGAGCTGTGTAGTGCTTCTGGTGACAAATCTCCTCGCCTGAGATTTATCTTCCCAACTCCGTGACAACTGGCTGGGGAGCACCTCGGCGGATGCGTCCTTTATCTGCCTGCCCGTGTGCGGTTGATGGAATGACAGTGATGCATAATTTAGCGCGCGGTGAAAACATGCTGTGCTCCCTCTCTGGCTCGGCTGTCCGATCACATCCATTCTCCATTTAGTGCAGACATTCACAGGCGCTGCCTTCTCGAGGAGCCGGCTCTGAATTCTCCTCTTTTATCTTTGTTCTTTTCTTCTTTCTCTTTTTTCCCCCTCTCCTCTCCTCTCCCTCCACCCTTTTGCAAATGAGTCATTGCGCGATTGTTGTCTTTTTTACCCCCGGTCCCTTGTTCCATCCGCTCTCTTCCCTGCTCTCTTGGCCTTGTTCTGCGGGTGCAGCGGCTGAGCAGGCTGAGAAGCTCCAGATTGACTACAAGCCGTCCCCTTGCCAGGATTAACCTCTCGCCATTGTTTCTGCCCGTTGAACAGGATTAACAAATCAATGTGTCAGGTAGACTGCAGTCAAGAGACAATGACCCAGTTCTGACACCACTGCCCCCCCCCCCCTCCCTCCCCACCTCTCTCCCTCTCCTCCCCCTTCTGCCTCACTGCAGCTTTTAATTAAAAAGACTTTGCTTAGCTGGCGCTATGCACTCCCTTGAGGATGCCTCACAGCTTTTGTTTTCATTTTTTTTACGGGGAAATGAGGGGTGGGGGGGTCGATGGCAAAAATGTGAGGTGAACCCATGTGTGCTCGCCCCCTTTTCTCGCACGGAGACATGTTGGCTGTGGCGCGGGCGTTCGGGGCAACACTTGTTGTCTGCTCGGCGAACACGCGAGCAGCAACAGATGCTGCACCCAGGTGCTTCCAAATTGTTTCAAGGCAAATCCCGTGATGTGATCATATTAGTGGCTGCGAAAGACATTTGGAGATTATTTCCTGCTCGAGTGAGATGACGGACGGGGAAATTGAGCGGCTGCTTTTTCCTCATTGGTCCTGCGATTTTTTTGAAACGCGCTCAGGCGTCGAGGTGGTCACGGTGTGGAGAGGGAGCCTGTTTTTATGTTTGTTTGTTGCAGAGACGAGTATGAGCCGGTTTGACCTATCGCAAGGTGATTCATTCATCATATGTGCACTGGGGACAACAATATCTGACTGCAGCAATAACAGTAACCCTGTATACAGCCGCAAAGGTGTCAGCCTCTTGCCCTTGACTCCGACTTCTCCTTTATCCTTGTCAAACGGGAGGACTGGTTTTGCATAATTGCTCCCGGTTGCATGCTGAAAATGACCCCCCTCCTTTCATACCTGCATAGGCTTTTTTTTTTTTTTTTTTTTTTTCTCCCCGTGCATGGAGTGCTGACGCTTACATAATATCCTGATAAGACAAACCAGGCATGCAGGTCACACATGGAGTTAAAAGTCCCTCTAAAGCCATTGGATGATCTCTGGGCATGACGTATCCTGCCTTTGACACATTTAGCCGTCCTCTAAGGAGTAGTGGCGACAAATTAGCCTGTTGGCAGGACCGCTTGGTGTCTGTGTGTCTGAGCCATGTTCGGTCTAATAATTGACATGTTTGAGACGTAAATTTAGCTAATTTATAGGTCCCTGCTCTGCAATTATCCAAAAGATCTAACAAGCCAAAAAGAAGAGGCAAAGTGCAAAAATGTCCTTTTGACAGTTCCCTCCAAACAAATTTTACAAAATTATAGGTATTACCGAGCAAATATTTGAACAAACACAGCTGAAAATAACTAAAGGTTGAAATGCATCCACGACATGCTCGAGCTGCAGCAGCTGTAAGCGATTTGGCCGCGATTCTGAAGCCAGTAAACAGTTTGATGGCGAAATGATCTCTTTATGCGTTAAAGTAAAAGCCTCCTCTCCCGTTCCACATCATCGAAGGGAGTGTCTGCGCTGGAGTTCAGCCCAGTCATGTCTCCCCCCTCCTCCACCACCCCCCTCCCACCCCCTCTCCCCTCACTTCCTTCCTCCCTCCACCCCTTTTCGTCCCCTCCTTGTTTAAGTTAGCAGGAGCCCGGCCCACGGACTGCGACGATGACCCGTCTTGTCTGGCCGACGCCGACGCCGACGCCGCCGTCGCCTCGCGCTTCCCAGAAGTTGTGAAGACGACTGTCTGTTGTTTGTCAGGGCTACGTGACGCGTTTATGTCCCATAACCGTAAAACACAGCACCAGTAAACCTTCCCTCTCATCCAACATGTTCATTTTTCCTGTCATGTGGTTTCTGCTCTTTCTTTTTTTTTTCCTGGAACAAACTGAGCAGACGGGAGTTTGATTTAGTTGAGCTGTGAGAGCATTATTCATTGACTAAAACAAGATTTAAAGACCTCAACAGAGCACCGTACATAGAGGAGGTTTCCGCCAATGTTTTTTGAAGATTAGAGTATAAATGGCATTCTTTCATTCCGTGAACTGGTGACCATCCTCTTCTCCTGTCTCTGTCTGTCTGCTCGTCTGGTCTCCTCTCAAAGGATTGATTGTTTTTATCGCTGAACCAGCAGCCATTCTCACGGGAGCGCCGCAGGAGCACATGCACGAATTGCGTAAGGAAAAAACGTCTCGACCGCACACAGCCGTGCGTGTTTACTACGAGGGCCACGTAAACAGGACAAGTGGCAAATTGTCCCGGCTTCGGCCCACGGATTCGACAGTGAAGGTTTCCTAAAGGGAATGATTGAAATGAAATGCCTATGGGCGCGATGATTTGGTCACCCCTGTGCTCGGTCCGTCTCTCTAATCAATGCATTTGCTGAGCTGATGGGATTTGGAAGAGGGTGAAGGGTCCGGTAATTGTTGACTTATGCGAATAGGCCTGATTGATTGCTTCCTGCGCCGTGGTTTGTTTCCACTCTCAGCTGAGTGCAGCACGAGACCGGGATGCGCACGGTCTCACGTGGCTGAGCACAGGACTCAGTGTACCAATAACGCTGTGGAAAAAAAAAAAGCCAGTGTGTGTACAATGGCTCCCATGCAACATGCAGAAAATGTTTATTCATCGCGTCTGGTTGTGCTCCGTTAACAGATACTTTGCATTCATGAGACAAAACTTTGGATCCTCAGCGATCAAAGCTGTTAAAAAACAAGTATGAATAATTCGCTAATGACCCCTCCCCTCTGCCCTTCTTCCCGCAGATTGTTCGCACTGACGCCATGAGTGGGCTTCTCAAGAGGAAGTTTGAGGAGGTGGATGAGGACCCCTGCTACTCCTCGCCCTCCTCCCTCTCCTCTGCCTGCTCGGGCTGGGACTCGGAGGGGGAGAGCTGCTACTCGGACACCCTGGATTCCACTCCCAGCAACCCGGGCTCCCCAGCAACACATTTCAACAGTGAGTGTCCCCCTTTTCCAGCGACGATAAATCATAGAAAGAGCTGATGGTACATGCTTTTTAATTCGCTCGCTCGCCTTGTCTTTACGGCTCTGTGGAGGCTCTGATAACAAACCCATAAAAACAGGGGAGAGTTAAGGAATTTAGGCGACTGGCAGCCCATGAAACACTTCACAGAAATGATTTCAGACTTCTGCAATGAATACCCCTTTTGATTTCATGCCCTGAAGCTGCAAAATGGCTAATCGCATTATGCAGTGGCTGCTCACCTTGGCTCTGTCTCTTCCTCCTTCCCAGAGCCTTTGGAGACAGACAAGAGCCTCACCTTTCCTTGAGAGATGTGCGCGGTTGAGCGGCTCCGGGGTGTTTCTGTCTGGGCCTGGGTGCGTCCGCCGGCCTTTAGGGGACCGGTCGGGGTTTTGGAGACGGATTGTAGGGGAGAAGGGCAAACAGTTGTGAGGTTTCCAGGATGGTGGGGCAGCGAGCCAGGAGGAGAAGCGTGGCAGGTTGCCAAGGCTGGGAACACACAGAGCCTTGTCTGAAGCCCGGGCATGCAACCAGCACAGGTGCTGAAAGAGGCTGGGTGAAGGGATACAAAAAAGGGAGGGAGAGAGGGAGTGGGGGGTGGGGGGGGGGTTGGCCAATCAAGAAAAGAAGGCATGCAGGCACATCTAGGAGAGCAGATTGTGCGGACCATTATAAATCCGGTGTTTGTGTTGGACAGAAAGTTGCCTGCCATTGTGAAGTGAAGGAGGGGGAAAAACAGCCAGCAACGCTATCCCATTTAGAGGCAGCGAAGAAAGGTGTCATTTGTCTCCTGTGGGTGTCATAAGCCTGACTGGATTTGATGGATGTGAAGCTGAAACTGGCAGTTTCTTTCATCTGTATTACCCCTAGCGGCAGATTAGACGACATAGTACGGCTGTTGTCTCTACCTGCATCGGGCTAAAAGGTTGCTTCTCTCCCTCTGAGCTTCATTTATCACGCCAAGTACACCGATTTTCCTGTTTTTGACTTCCCTTTTGCGGGCAGTTGTTCAGGGTGTGTCCTTACAATGCTCCAATGCTGAGAAAATGGGAATCTTCGAGGAATTCCCCACCACACAATAAAGGTAATGCTCAACACATGTGGAGTATTAGCATCCTTTTCTGTTCACACATACACAAAAAAAACATTGGCTCTGGCAGCTCATGCAGAGGAAAAAGTTGCCTGTCTTTAAGCGAGACTCAAAAGTCATGTTGAATATTCCAGGGCCGGGGAAGTGGAATTTATAATAAAGCTTGAATAATTGTTGGACTCGTTCCCACATGTGGTTCCACTTTGATTCCCATATGGTTTATTGTATTTGTCTGGGTATAGAGCGATGGCTGGTTGCTGTGGGTCCTGAATGTTTTTAACAGAGGAGGGACCTTTGACTCCTGGCAGTAACCGGGCCATTTGTGGGGATTGTCAGCTAGCATGCAGACCCGGGTGGGCAGTTTTTATTTCTGTCCTGAGAGCTGCACGTCCACCCTCCACCTCTTCCGGAAGCCCCAAGCCTTTGCTCACCAGTTTGTGATTCTGGCAGATCTGCTTCCTCCACTGTTGGCCACCAAGGGGAAATTCCTGGGCCGGGTGTTTTTTTGTCGCATAGTAAGACAAGAAACGAGGCTGAATGGATTCTTGGTAGTTTGGGTTTCACTTTACAGGATGTAAGTGTGTTGGACTCTTGTTAGCAGTGTCTTTTAATTGGGTACATGATAAGGCTTGGTTGAGGACTAGGGCAATGAATCAGAGGGGTGTCCTTTTACAGTCTGCTCAGCACACATCTCAAGACTTCAGGTGGTGGGACACTATGCCATCTAGTGGGACACAAAAGCAACTACGGCAGTTGTTAGGAATATAAATATCATCCTTGATAAGATGTATTCTAAATTTACTCTGTCTTCATCCACAGCAACATCCATCCTGAAGAAATCCAAGAGAGCACGGCGGGGCAATGTGACGTTTGACCAGGTGACGGTGTTCTTCTTCCCTCGGTGCCAGGGCTTCACCAGTGTCCCCAGTCGAGGGGGATGCACTCTGGGAATGATGCAGCGCCACAGCGTGCTCCGCACGTACTCACTTGCTGAGTTTGCTGTGGAGCAGAGACTCCTGCGCCGGGAAAAACTCCTCAACAGACTCAGGGAGGAGAAGCTGGAGGCTCTCAAATTGAAGGTGAGCAAGCTTGCTCTACTGCGTTTTATATAATTTTTTAAACATCCTAAAGTTCTGATAGACAAACTCAATGCAACAATTACATATATGATTGCTTTTGCTCCCTCAGCTGACCAAGAATGGAACCCAAGAGAGCGAGGAGGCAGAGCAGCTAACGGTGGACGACATCCCCGAGCAGGACATCGACATCAGTGGAGCCAACTTGGAGGAGGGCTCTTTCCTCCAGCCTTACCCGCCTAAACGTCGCTACGCACTGCTCAAAGCGGCAGGTGTGAAGAAAATCGACAAGGAGGAGAAGAGGCAGCTGCATGAGCTGAGGATCTCCAGGGAGAACTGCGGTTGCGACTGCCAGGGCTTCTGCGAGCCTGAGACGTGTAGCTGCAGCCTGGCTGGCATCAAATGTCAGGTAAGAGCTAAAAAAGAGGTTCAACAACAAGGGCTCCAAGTCGCAATACAATTGGGACTCTACTTATCTGTCTTTCACAAGTAATTAAACAACTTCCCTCTGCGTCTCACAGATGGATCATTCCTCGTTCCCATGTGGCTGCACCAAGGACGGCTGTGGAAACACAGAGGGTCGCATCGAGTTCAACTCCACCAGGGTACAGACACATTTCATCCACACTATCATGAAGCTGGAGCTGGAGAAGAGGCTGGAGGAACAATCTAGCACAGAGGAAGAGGAGGACAACACAACAGGGGCCACCTCCTTACCAGCAGTGCCCTCCTTCCCCTTCAGCTCAGAACTAGTGGCGGCTGGAGAGAACAGTTGCAGCAGCGATATGACAGACTCAGACTCTTCAGGTCAGAGCGAGGACTCCGAAGGCGTGAGTCCGTGTGAGCATCACACTCAGCTGGATGTCGATGAGAAAGGCCTGAGCCGCATTCTCAGTTTCAGCGACACAGAGAATTGCTCGAGGAGTAGCCAGGACGGTGGGGACCGTAAGGACATGTGCTGCCAAGAGCAGCGGCAAGAGCAACAGCAGCCATCTACGGAGGCTTTCAGTAGCTTTAGCATGGTGGACTTTGCTGACGAGAATGACAATATAGATGCTGCACTGTTGGACACTGCAGGCGATCACACAGACAATCGGGCAACAGCCATCTCAGAACTTTTGGATGAGAACGCCAACCAGGGAAACGCCCTGTTCCATAGCAGTAGCGTGCCACGCACGCCCTCCCCGACTGTCGATCGCTCTGCAAGCTACAACATGGACCTGAGCCTCTCCTCGGAGTCAGACCTGGAGTTCTTTGATGGTTTCCCCTGCTTGGGGCCCAGCTCACTCTACAACTCCCTCAAGGAGTACGAACACATGGACAACTTTTTTCAGTTTCAGTTGCCTAGTTACCCCAGCCTCCCTCCGGCGAGTGACCCGGGGACTTGCCTCCTGGAGTCACTGATTGGCCTTTCAGAATCCGTCCCAGAACCCCCTGCCACATTTACAGACAATCAGCTGTTGGAGGAAGCCATGAAATTGTCTGTGATGGAGTCTGTGAAGGTTTGACAAAACGTGAAAATGCGTGGACAGTGCAAGAAAGAAGAGGGGTTTGGGAGGGGACCGAACATGCACATAAGAAATCAATGTCAGCGTGATTTGGGAGGAAGCTGTGATTTCCCTCTTGCCTAATAAATGTTCAAATTCCAGACTTGCCTTCAAAACGTTAGCAAAGCAGTTTGGGATTATTGCTGTGTGAGATGGCAGCTAGTGTTAAAAGTGAAAAGATACAAAAAATCTAGATCAATTTGACCAGGCCCATAGAAACCAATGATGGCTCTCAATTCCTAAGAAAGCTCTTTTAACCAAACCAAGATCACCAACCATATGCTAAACAGGAATCAACCTTAACCAGGGCCAGGTTGGGAATCTCAACACAGCTGAATGTGCACCTCAGGGATTTTTTCTAGCTTTCTAGCTTTTGGAGGCAATGTATGGTGACCATTGCTGTGATGGCCTTCATATGAAACCCGAGTCAAATCACAACGTAGTCCTATTCACGTCCTTCCTTTGGGCTTACACCCAGATTGGCTTGAGTAGGTAGGGTCCTCTCTGTGTTGAATCTTGAAGCTAGTGGACTCTTTCTCCTCAAGATCTCTCCCAAGGGTCTTGTATGGTACAAAAAAATCCCTCTAAAAGCTCCTCGATCAGCACTTTATCTGTGAAAATAGTTATGTATGAATAGGCATTGTTTTGGTTGTATGGGGTCGATTCAACAGTTCAACGCTAAATTATGGAGTTTCTTATTTATGAGCCGGGTAACTAGAAATAATGCTCATACCATTAAAAGCTGTAGCTGTATTGTCTTTATTACTTTTGTTTTTAAATTATTTCCTCTATGATTTTATTTTATTTATTTCAGATAAAGCCTACTTTCACTCAAGAAGCACTGTGGTTTGATATTTTCACCTGAAAGTGCAATCTTCCTTCCTTTTTTCCATATCACATCTAGGCGTTGTTATGGGAAACGGGACCACAAGTCCATCAGAAAGTATTTAATATCTATTCTCTTATACATTTAACATTTTTTTGGTAACTTATTATGTCATCATTTCATTAGTTATTTAATTTAAGACATTTTGGCAATAAAATGGGGTGTTGTGAAGTTTACTGGATGTGCCTGCTTATCAGGGGAGCCATGCCTGCCGATGGTGTGTGCACAGTGCTTCCATTTAAGCTTTGGGACTGAAAACTGTGGAATCTCCCTAATCACTGAAACTAAATTATGGGTCTATTGTATCGCTGCCTATAATGTAACCATAGAAAATTACACTAATATTTTGTAACTAATTTATGTAGGTTGACAAAAGAATTCTAATCACTGACAAATTGAATATTTTATTAAGAAAGTTAAAATGAATTTTCAATCTGGGACAACCTTTGTAATATATGAATTATAGAGAAATGTATACTTATGAAGGTTATCGCTCTCTAGCATTCTGAAGTATTTTTCATAGGCAGTCTTATGGTTTGATATCTTAGCGAAATGCCACTAAAACTAAGTAAATTGCAAAGATCAATTTGATTGTATTCTGAATTTTCTGGAAGTCTGTGACTTGGGTTACATTATGTTATAAATTACACATGTAAAGGGTTTTTGTGGATAAAAACTGCATATATTATACAATTTTTATCGCACACAAACCCTGAAAATTGAAGAGTTGCCTCATTAATTATAGAACAAGACCTTTCAAAGGTGATTCTGCTGTCACCTGTGTGAACAGTTGAGGACACTAGAGAGTTGATGTACATATCTCACCCTTTCTACAGCTGTTTCAACAGCCTTTCTGGACCCTTTAGAAATTATGCATGCAGGTCCTGTTTGTTAAAACTTGTTCTGATTAATTGTATACTTTGAAAAGTGCTGAGTGCACATTGGAAATGTATTATTCGCTTTTTGCCTTTTTGATTACTTTGAAATCCATCCGATATATGTTCTTATGCCATGAAGAGGGCACTGATTTTTGCAAGCAAACATTTGTTTCTCTTGTATAAAACATCAATTCTCATGAAGAAATGGCAACAGTGAGTGTTTATCAATGTAATGTATTACAGTACAGCTTTTTTAATTTTATTTTCAAAGAACGTGTCTTACTTTTTGCCTTTTGTGTTGTACATATTTCTGCTTGAATGGTCCTGCAGAGCAAACAAAGCTGCTTTATTTTTTACATATTCACACTTTAACCTGCTGTTCAAAAACAGTTTCTTTCATCTAAGCCATTTTGACAGCCTGTCCCTCCAAATAATAATAAAAAAAAAACATTTTCTAAATGCTCGACTCTGTTGTTTGTCATGCCGCTTTGTTAAAATGCACTTTATGATAAACCCCAGTGAACCCTAGCAATGTGCCCACTCAGT
>JBCAUF010000072.1:8835189-8853304 GCA_038406115.1 Haemulon aurolineatum | reverse complement strand
GCAGCCTGCCCGGGTGTGATTTTGCATCTTCATTTTTGAAAAAGTTTGAATTTGCAGAAGACCATCCACCCATTTTTGACCACTTATCGTGGTGGCAACAGGCCAAGCAAGGTAGTCTGGCTGTCGCTCCATACAGCAGCATTTGTTGACTCCTCCAGAGGGATTCCATGGCATTCCCAAACTGATGTGCGCTCTGGGTCGACCCCGGGGTCTCCTGCCCATTGGATGTGTCCAGAAAGCACTCTTACATGATGCCCGAACCACCTCATTTGCTCTACTCAGAGCTCCCTCTGGATGGCTTAGCTCCTTATCTTATCTCTCAGGGTGAGTCTGTAGGCCTAATACCGTATGTCCAATTCAGATGGAGTGTAATGCTGCACCAATGCTTGTTTTAACCTCCAGTAGCATTGCTTTCTGTAGTGCACTAAGAAGGAAAACAAGGTAAACTTTCTTATGAGGGGAAAAAAACACCAGATGAAGTTGTGTAACTAATTGTAAGTGCCTTTAAAACTGAGATCCAGACTTTGTGAGTTTGTGTTATGAAAGGGCTGCATTTAAGATCATTAAGTTGCTCTGTGGTGTTTCCGTTGAAACACAAACGGTGCTCGACTACTCGCCGACTTGGATGCTTCTGTTGGACACAGGAAGGGCAGGCCTATATTGTACACAAAGATCAGACTTTAATTAAATCAAGGAGCAAAATTGAATTACATTTTTTTTATGGTCAGCTCATGAAAAGTTCAGTCAAGTGCTTAAGGCAGTGACTAACAGCTTTGAATCACCATTTAGCATGGCTCAAAGTCTGAAGTCCCCTTAGTAGAACACACATGTATGTTATTATATTGCTATTTGAAAAGAGTTTAAAAATGATAGATTTGTCATGATGGTGAGACTTGAGGAAAGGCCATGTAGTCTTTAACAGAATAGTTTGCTGCTGGTTGTCGGCTCAGATTTAGCATGTGGGTATGAGGGTGACATTGAGTGTTTCATCAATGAACTCTCAGGAACTCAAAATACCTCCCAAGGGTCGAACCTCTCCTTTTAAAATCAAAAGTTTTGTCGATAAAGAGCTCACAATCGTAACCACATTCACAGAAATCTGCACCGTTTTAGATACAGAGCGATTCAGCCTCCAGCATCCCAGATAGCCCAAATTAAACAAATTACCAACTCCAATAGTTCTGAAAAAGCACATTATGTTTTCCCTGTTTGTGTGGTTTCAGGCAGGTGTGGAATGGTGGCGTCGCAAATTTCCACTGGCATGCTCCCAATGGCATAAGTTCCTTGTGAATATCACATACCTCATTACGCTCCACTCAGTTTAGGTTCAATGTGTAATTAGTTTAATGAGTGTTGTCCACCGAGAGTACTGCGGAGGGACCCATCTCCTAAGCTAATGTATTTGCATGACAGTATGAGAGGCGAGCAGATTGCACATCATAGTCTAACAGTAGGCTACTCTCCTATGTGTAATAAAAGATCAAAAAGTCACTGATGGTTGAAGTGAGTGGACTCGCATTACGTACTCGACAGCTCTCTCGCCGTTTTAATTGCATTACATTGTTTGGCAAATATCTGCTTTAATTTGTCCAAGTTTGTTTTTTTTTTTCCTCTTCCCCCCGCTTCTTTCATTTATCTTTTCCAAGGCCGACGCAATCTGTTCAGTCTTGTCATGTAAATAAAAGCTGCATCGTGAATAGAGGAAATTAAATTCAAAGCGTCCCACTGGCTGCCTGGCAGCTACATCAAATGGCTGAAACAGGAACCTCTGTTATAATTTCTTTGTTTGTTGTGTTTTGCTTAAGAGCTTAAAAACCACTCCGGGGATGAAAGACGAGGGGTAGGAAGTCGGCGGCGGCGGAAGTGAGGGAAGATGAGGCGAACGATTTTGATGAGGCGAGTTGATTAACGTGCCGAGCGCGCCGCATTCTGCACATTTTGGCACGATGTCCAGCCTAATCAAATGGTTTCAGATGGTTTCAAATGCTTTAATGCGCCAGTGTGATGTGACTGAGAGGAGACAGGAGTGGGATGTATTCTATAGGAGCTATTATACTCATCTAAGACAGCAAGTCCAGGAACATTATGACAACTTGTGTATATTTAAAAACTAATAAAAAACTCAATTAAGTATTCTTGCAAACCGTTGTCTAGCTGGAAAGAGACAGGCCGTTACACTTTAATTCAAAACCCATCTATCTCGCTAAACTGCTCGAGATTGCAAATTCAGTGGTCTCCTCTCTCTCGCTGTCTCCGTCTTTTTTCTGTTTTTTTTTCTTTCGGGAGGAAAGTCAGCAGTTGGAACGTCACCAGTCTTCGCCTGTCAAGGCTGTCACAGCTGGACTCCGCTTGTGAGTTGATTAAAATAGGAGAGTCCATAGCTAATTAAAAAGCTCTTCCCTTTTAATGCGAGAGTGTTAAATAAAGGAGCGGGCGAGGGGATATAAACAGCCTCCTGACAGATCGTTCATTTGCAGAAACTCCAGGCTCCCTGTTGGCTTGAGCGGAGCGTGTGAGCAGAGTGTTGATTTGGAGCGGCGACGCGGTGTCAAAGGTCACCTTTACAGAGACGCCCGCGCCTTCCTTTTTAATGGAGTGTCCATCCGGCGTGTCTCCAGTGCGTAAAAAGTTTTTATTTTGTGATTTCATCCCAGGTTTTGACATTATCCTATCATTTTTATGTTATTGGTTCCCCTGCCCACAGCGAGGATGGGAAAAGCAAAAGGCAAAAAAACCAAAAAAACCCGCAGTCTTTCCTGTTTGCATTTCCTCTCCCGGCTCAAAGGGCAGGTAAAGTCTTCAGCCTGAATTTTGTGTTTATTTTACGAGCGACCCCCGCTGCTGTTGCCGCTGCTGCTTCTGCTGCTGCTGGTGCTGCTGGTGGTTAGAGCTACCCCTGGAGGTGGAGATGATGGGGTGGGCAGGGAGTGTTTTCCAGTTTAGAGTTACAGTACTCTTGGACTCTGGTCTTCGTTTTCTCCTGCAGTTCCTCCCTCCTGCACCGTCGAAGTTATCGCGAAGTGACAGGACGACCAGACCGCCATGAAAAAATAAGAATAAAAAAAAAAAATTAATTGTTGTGATGCTAACGTTCTCCGGATTGGTGATATTTCATACACAGGAATGCATGCTCAAACATAAATAGAAATGTACTGCAGCGTGTTTGAATTTCAAGCGCCTCTTTCCCGAGAAAAAGTGAATATGATCTATGGTTTAGCTGGTCGTGAACTTTGTCATTTTCAACACCTGAGTGCCACAAGTCACCCAAGAGGCTTCGAGGTAACTGATGGCGAGATCATTATTCAGTGCAGTGGTCATTTTTTCCATAGCTCACATACACCGGAGGTTGACCTTCACGTCTACATTGACCAAGATTCACTTTTTGTTCTTAAACTTGCTCAAACACTGTCCTTATTTTTTACTCAGATGGAAGTAAAAGAGTCTAGCCGGAGTGTTTAGGTATGTTTTTCAGCTTTTCATTGTGTCCTTCAGGCATGATGGCCTGCAGGAGACATGCCACGTTGCACACGCTTGCTGTGTAGTGTTGTGTGGCCGGATTCCTACCAGCGGTGCGAAAAATAAACAATACACGATAGGAAAAAAAAAATGGGTAAAGCGAAACGCGCGCATTACTCAGCGACGATGGTAGCAGTGAGGAAATATTTTTAAGTCATAAATCTTATCCAGTCATCGCAGCTACAAAGGTGGACAAGAAAGGAAATATTGTTTTGAGCGTAAGAAAAGGCAGACGACTTGACTTCAGCCTGCACTTGCATAAATAAAGCCGGGCCCGCACAAAACAGCGGTCCTTAAGAGCTTTTGTGTGGCCGTAGAGTTTTATGATCCTAATTCTTTCGCATATATTGCCAACATAAATATGGCACTTCGCCGTGGGACGCTCCGCGGAGGGCCGTTAAGACCATAGGCTTGGCAGCAACAGGTTCAGATACACAACTTTTACTGCGGGCCCTATGAATTTCTCCCATCAATGCCTTCTCGGCATGTTTGGGTGTGAGCAGAGGCCGCACACTGTGCATCCTTTAAAAAAAGATATCTGGCTTTCTGATGCTGATGGGAAATGATTTGGAGCTTAAGAGCAGGCGAGAATACATAGTCCTCCTCTTCCTCCGGTATTTACATGTTTTGTGTAATTCGCACCATCAGAGGAGATGAGCCCAACACGTCAGAGTTGGACAGATTTCTTGATTCAGTTAGAAAAAACCTGAACTTGAACAAAATCCTTTTGCGGACAGACAAATGTTGATGAGTTTTCCTCTTTTGCTGGAGCGCTTTTTAAAATTTCTAGACGTCTCTGTTCACTATAATCTACTTTATAAAGAGCGTCGCTCAGTGCGCACTATAAACAAGAAATACTGTGTTATGAAAGTCGGAAAAAACGCAACACTTTTGCAAAAAAAGAGATTAACGTTCTGCTCTATCCAAATTATTTAAGATCTTAGGCTCGAAGACAACAGAATATGAAAACCTCAAAGGCTATGATGCACAACAGGAAAAAAGCGGTTGACTATATCATCATAACCCTTTGGCAACAACACTGTGGTGGGTGATTCAGAAACATGTGCTGCCATTTTATCATGCCGAGGGCCAAGTTTTGGAGCCTTAAACACCCCGCCAAGGCTTGATAAATCTGGCTTGAAAAATCTCATTTGCAGAGAGTTAGGCATCTGCAACAATATTTATCTTCTTCCCTGTCCAAGGGTAATGGGTTAGGCAGGATGGATGAGGGCACAGTCCTCTTGCCTTCAGGTGCAGCGAGCTCACAGAGGACCCGTAGACAGGCTGCTTATGACGAAGCAAAAGGAAACACATCAACTCCCTCAGTAAACATATCACCATGGTTGAACAATTGGCTATTAGCATAATTAGCCAGCCTGATCTTAGACTTTTTATGTATGAGAGTGTGTTCGTGTGTGCGTGTGTGCATGGAGGTGGGTGGGGGAGGGTGGGGGGGTTGGGTGTTTTGCTGTTGTTCCACAGCAATTAAACCCATCTAATTTCAAGAAGAACAAACATTCTTTGGTGGCTGGGGGAAAGCTTCGGGGCGCAGAAACTTCGGGAAAAATAAAGTCCTTGGTGGCACCAAGTCTTGTCTGATGATGTTTGCTAATTATGCAGCCTGGCACTTCCTGGGAAAACACAAAAAAAGTAATAGGCAAGGGTCTGCGCCTGAAGCTTATCAAGAAACAAGCAGGCAACTCTATCTGGATATGGCCTTTTGTATCTCGTTCAGAATAGAGGAAAGAGGACGGGAAAAAGAAAAAAGAGCAAGAAAACAGAAAATCTAAAGGTCAATTTCCAGTGAAGGACTCTGTCTCAGATGTAATTAACCTTTTGATTTAGGACACTCTGTCTCGTAAATAAGCCGGCAATTAGTTTATTTGGCTATCATGTGATAGTAATGACTCTCATTAACATGATGTGACCTCCTCTAATCTGTTGCCTCCCAGACTCTTTTACTGGGTTTTCTTGTCTAGCCTGGTGGACCGGCCTCTTGATGGCTGCTGATGTGCTCCCTCTGATAGAGAGCGCACAACTCTGATGTGAAGGGAAGAGTTTGCTGTGAAGTCGGCCAACTTCTGTCGTCCTTTTTTTTTTTTTTTTTACTTCTTTCCATTGCTCTCTTCATCTGCGTCTGGCATCTTCTTTTATAGTAAACACTTTACAGCCAGCACATGCACGAGCGATCAAATGCCTCAGAGTGACTCTCCAAACCAGCGCGGAGATGCGAGTTATGTCTTTTTTGTTCCCGAGAAAGGATGTAAGCTCAGATGTCAGCTGGTGAAGGCAACTTGGCCTCTGTAACTTCTTCTTTTTTTTCTCTATGAAAAAAAGAGGAGAAAAAAAAGTAAATTGGGAAACAAAGTTGGCCCGATAACAATCAAGAACAACAAGGCGAAATGTCTTTTCACACTATCAGGTCTGAGTAAGAGTTAACGAGGCAGAGCATACAGGAAAATGTGGAGAACATGGACTCCGAGACCGTAAGCCAGGAAACCACGGGGTAGTAAGATGTGTGAAATGGTCTTCCCTGTGCAGCCTTGCTCAGCAAGGGCCACAGATGTAAAAATATGGCCTGTTTTTACAGCACACTGACTTTATTGGTGAATTTTTGATGTAAATGGCAGCGGCGATTGCCTTACTTGGAACTTGCTCACTTTTCTCAAGGAGGAAAAGGCTTTTAATGCCGTCGCTCGCTTTGATTTTCTGCACGACTGTAACCCTAGGCATGATTTGGTGTCTGTGATGCTAAATGATGTAAGCATACCTATTAAACTTCCAATGATTAATATGATTATACATATTTAAATTACTGAACAGACAATGGTGACACTGTGTATACATTTTGAAAACACTGCGCGAAGCATAAATGTGATATAAAAGTCATACACTGAAAACAGAAACTCCGCTGTGTGTGCGCAATATATCACCAAATGCTTTAGGGTGACAAGCTGCAATTAACCGTGGAGTCTGAAGACATTTATAAGCATTTCATATCTCATTAAATACATTTATTTATTTTAACGAGAAAGGGCGCTTTTGTTTTCAAAGTTTATTTCTTCAAAAACTGACGGCTTGATGGTTCAAATGTGGCACTTGCTTTTCGGTGTCACGTTCAAAGTTGTGGAACGTTAGACAGTGGAATTTTTTTTTTTATAAAGGAGAATAAAAAGGAAAGGAACATGAATAAATATATAAAGGTGAACAATACGTGTCTGTTCAAGCTTGAAAGGGCGCGAAAGATGAGGATGGAGGATTTTCCTCAGAGATGCCTTCTTATTCCCACGACAAGGTGAAAGATTGGTATAAAATGTTTCTCTGGGGAATTTAAAATTCACAGATTTCCTCAGAGACTGATGCTGGACCAATGGCAAAAAAATCCCTATAGACACTCTTTCTATCACTTGTATTTATTGTAGCCCTTTCTTTGTTCACTTTGGTCTTTCCCCGTATCACCGTGAGATCTGGCGTTATCTCAGAAATGGTCGTTTACAAGGAATAAAAAAGCAGCTGTGGCTGGACGGGGAGCAGAAGGCGGTGGCGTATAAAACTGTTGCGCCAGTAAATGTCAGCGCTACTAAACGGGCCAGGATTACGGCCCCCTAACCCCATCGCTTCCCCCCGCTCCAGCCCCCCCCCCCCCACAGGCAACATTGAAATAACAATGATCATAAAACCTGAAGAGGTCACCAATCTCTGCTGAAAGACTTGGATGATCAAATCATAGCCTCTCTGACAAGTCCCAAAAGACGGATTGATGGACAAATAATTTCTTCTGCTCAGGAATGTCCAGCTCTTCAGTAGACGATACTGACTGACTGTTACAGATGATGAGCAGCTAATAAATACCTGGCATGAATTCTGCTAATTACATCCCACTTGATTGCTGTTTTGTTTCAGAGAAGGCTAGCGGAGGGAAACATTATATTTTGTATCCCTGAGACTCCCTCAGGCTGACTCACGCTGTCAAAGAGGCCCAATCGCAGCCACTCGAAGGAGATGGTTTTACACATAAGGATGCTATGTATACACTGGATGCACAAACAAAGCCTGTCTCTGAGAAACCACGAAACACCCATCGAGAGAGATCAGAATGTTCCACCTTACACCACTTAGCAAAAACAGGCTCTGTAATAAAAGAACTAATAAAGAGCTGAGTGGAAACAGTTGATCCAGAGAGAGAGAGAGAGAGAAAAAAAAGGTGTCTTTATGCGTTACTTCAAAATATCCTGCTTGGCATGTTTGCATTGGCTCCGGCTCGGTGTCCAGATCATCGTCCTCCAACATCAAAGACGTTCAGCTCCAGCTGAGATGTTTGTCTGCCTCCAAGTCCCGAAGCCGTCCCGGCCAAAAAGAACAATAGTGTTTTCTCACCATCTCGGTGTCCCGTGCTCGCTCACCGTACCGCTCAAATGGTCAATATCCCAGAGTTCATAGCTAGTGCAGCCATTAAACATCCCCGCCCTGAGCAAGCCATGTCTACTGCGTTGCAGAAAAACTTAAAAGCTTCTTTTCCATAATCGCTTTGAGTGAAGAGAAAAGAAAACTTCCTCATGTTCGAGTCCAACTATGTTTCCAGATGTGCCCGGGGTCAGGGGTTAAAGATAAAAGTACCAGGATGTGGCGTACCCCAACTAGGAACCGGTTTGCAGTGTATGCATTCCTCACTGGAGGGGGGCGATGAGCAGAGCGCCTTGTGTTTCTTCTTTCCACCGCTCCCAGTGAGCGGCCTCATTTTGCGGTGGTGAGTTATGACACCGCAAGTTTCGTGCTTGCTACTTTGGCAATGTTTACCAATGGCACCGAGGCGAAATGTCAGTCGTGTTAAACATAGCGGGTGAAAAACAAGTGGGGGAGTTGTTTTCGGTCTTGGCTATCGAGTCGAGGTCTCAGACTTGCCTCTGACCTCCTCCGCGGGGGGTCGCTGGAAGTGTTAAAATATTCCGTCTTTCTTTCCAGAGCAAATGAAATCACTTAGCACCACATCCTTGATTAGAAATCTCAAAAAAAGGAACTTAAAGTGCAGTATATGGCGGGCCAAGCCGAGAGAAGGGTTTGACTGATAGCTCTGAGTGAGGACCGGCCTTTCCACCCCCTGCCTGGTGCTGAACGGCAATAGAGACATCACAAGTTATGCGTAAGAGTCTATTACGTCGATTCAAGAATGTCTCCCAGAAATTGGGCTAATTTCACAAAAAAACGCTAATACGATTATTTCAAGTGTGTCAGAGGCTTAATAAGTGTGGAAATTGGCCTGTCATATAAGACCTGAGAGTGGTGGTAAATTGCGTGATTACAGTCGCAAAGCCTTGGCCTCCCTTATTGTTTCTTTACATGTCGTAATCTGCTAAATGAAAACGGACCGGACAACTTCATTAGAATTCCCAAAAAAAGAAAGAAAGAAAAAAAAAAAAAGTGGGTAACATTAATATGACAGAGACAACTTTATTGTGGTATTATGGTAATAATGAGCTTTAGAGGATGTACAAAGATTACATGTCCCCTGAGATGGCTTCTTTTATTATTAGGCTCCGAGTGTTGGCTCCGAAAAATTGTTTTATTACCCCCAGCCTCTGGCAGACTCGTCCCGCAGAAGCACGACCACAGTGGCCCCAGCTATTGAAAGAAAGGGAGAAAACATACAAAATATTTAATAAAAATTATATATATATGCAAAGAACAAATGGTTGTACAAGTGTAGACATGTCCTGTGATGTTAACTATATTTTTTAGACTGTTTAGAGGCTGCAGCAGCTGAAGTAGTGTGTGTTCACAGAGGCTCAGCTATAGGTTGAGTGTGGTTTGGGGTGTCGTGCGTGCTGAAGAGAGCCCGCTGGGCCACTAGATGGAGTTAGATCCTACAGAAGAGCTCTGGGACCTTGGCAGAAACAAGACAATAACAGCAGAAGTGAAGCAGAGGACACGTAGCCCCCTTCATGTGCTCAGACCTTGGGAAGCGGGAACGCATAGTTTCCTGCACAGAGACCACAGCACAATCTTCCAGTGGCCTGCTCTTATTTAGTATCCTAGGAGCGGGCATGATTCATAAATGGACTGTACACATACATACCATGGGAGCAGCTACCTTTTATTAAAATGAAAATGATAATCACCTCGAGTGTATCCCCCAGCTTTCACCCTCTCTCATACAGTGAGCTAATTACCTATGCTACTGTTTGGACAATCCATACACTGTATGGACATATAGGCTCTGCGTGACTGGAATGGGATTTTGTGTTTTCTCACTTTACGCTGCAGAAGACCTACGTTTTTTTACACCTGCATGCTCCATTTTTAAGAGTCGAACCGCTAAAATAAAACTCCCTCTGTGTTTAAAAGCTGCACAAGTTTGTCAATTTAACCGAAAACGTGTAAAATCCACGGCTTCTTTAAATTTGTAATATTTGTCTAATATCACAGGGTTTTCTGGGAGATGAACCTCAAGGTCCATCATTATCGTGATTGGGGTGATTTTCTTTTTTTTTTTTTTTCTTTTTTTTGGGGAGGGACAGAGCAGGAGGAGGTGGAGGGGGGGTGAATCAAATGCATCATGAAATGGGCTGACGGCATGCCTTACTGTGTGATATGATAATGCTGATACAGAAGCATGTTCCAGTCTCTAATGGAGAGAAAATTATATAGTTAGATACATCGATAAGGGGAAAGTGACATGCTTTTCTTTCTTCTTCTTTTTTTTTTTTTAATCCTCTCGCTCTGCTTTGAATCCAAGAGTACCATTTTAGTGTAAATGGAGGCTAAAAGCAGAAAAAAATATTGTAATTGGAGACCACTACCAGTCCAGTTTCTACACAGATATAAGTAGTGTCGTACAGTCTGTTCCAAGAGTGCAATGAAATGAAAAATAAAAGCTGCACTGGTTTACAAAGAGCACCCTACATTTATTGGAATATGATGTACATTATGTCTGGAGCTCCATATGTCACTTTTGTGCCACAGACACCACCTCGGCGTCTTGACACGATGCAATGTTAGATTGAAGGGAAAACAAATTTAAGTGCCTGTCCCGCAGGAGTAAATGTGAACTCTGTCAACAGATGTTTAATGCTGTGAAAAGGGGGAAGGAAAAAAAAAATCACCATTTCTCTTGATCTCTCACGTGAATTGCACCATTTAGCATGTAGCAGTTGTGACAGGTAATTGACTTCGGAATCCAACGAGGAGTATTTGTGTCATTGAAAATAATGCATTGTTTCACAGGCTTGATGAATATTCATGGTTTATGTTGATTGAGAGACATTAAACAAATGCTTTTATATATGTTTAAGTTTGTTTTTCTACCACTTATAAGATAAATTCCATTTTAAAAAGCGGGCTCAGAGGTGTTTTCGAAGCACAAAAACCAAATTTCGACACCCCCCTTGTGTTCAGCTGGCGTCTCTGTTCAATAGTCGACTTCAGCAGCTGATACATTTCAAATACTGCAATGAATTAACCATTGTTGTTGGATGATCTCATTTGCGTCCTGCTTTGAGCTCAAACTTCTAATTCTCTTTACATACTGAAATATTAAAAGCCTAATATGTCACCTGTCACCACTGTCATTTATCATCTTAGCTGCGGCGTGTCCTGTGGGCCTGTAAAGATTTCCTCCAAATTACTTTTTATTAAATTGCAGCATTTGTTCCTGTTTATATGCCTGTCCTCGCATTTCATTTTGAACTTGGCTCCATTAGCAGCTGCCTATCTGCACCTTGAGGTTTGCCCCTTCCATGCCTTCATTTACCAAATGACCCAACATCCCCGTTTCTGTCAGGCTTTAGACAGCTGAGCTGATTAAGAAGTTGCCTTTTGAACACTAATTTATTCAACTCCACCATTTTGTTATATGGCCATTGTTTCATTTAAAGTTTACCCTGCTTCCCCTTAGATGGAAGTCACGCTAATTCTGATTTCCTTTTGGAAAAGCTATTTAGTTTTACAATGTATGATGGATCTGATTAGTCATTCAGGCCGGCCTCTGCTTTTATGCTTACATTAACTAACACAAAGAGCCCCCCTACAGGTTAAAGTTTAAATGTGGATTAGCAGATAAAGCAACTCCTGATTAGGTTACTGCGGGGCTTAGAGGGCGGAAAAAAATGGATTTTCCCTGCACATTATTTCACAAACATCTTCACTCTGCCTTCTTTCTCTCCCTCTCTTTTCTTCTCCGGCTTCATCCTCTCACTCACTCCCAGCATGGATATCTATTTTGGCGCAAAATCTTTGAACAATTATGCAAATGCATGTAAGGCAATGCACAATACAGTATGGAAATGGCTTGGAGAGAAAATGGACTCATTAAGGACAGATGGCATGAGCGCTGAAAGCCATTTGTTATGGATGCAGGAAGACATTTCAGACAATGTCAGAACCTGAGAGACATCAGATATGTTTTTCACACCAAGCACTATTTGTTGTGGTGGTGTAGTTCTTGATTATTTCAGCATGTTGATGGTTGTAAATGAGCAGAGGCTTCCCTCAGTGTGCTATGAGTGTGGCGTATAGATATGCATTTGATGGAATATACGTTTTCTCTTTTTGTTTAAGTGACAGCAGACTTGCAGCGTTTCATCATCCCGCCACATTTCCTTTTTTACTTTTGTGTTAAATGATATCATGGATCACTACAAGACCTTTTAACAAAATTATGTACGTTTTGATCAAAGCATAAACGAGCCTCCGTGTGTTAAATATGGAAACGTGCATTGAGATAAGATCACTGAGACAGAAATGAAAAGGAATGTTGAAGCAGTCGTGATGTAAGCTCATGAAATTACATGCGCCATATGCATGACTTCTGCACTGATATTACATGCATTGCGTCGTCACTTCACACAACATGAATGGAGCCGCATATTCTAAGAGATTACAGTTTCCATATATTGAAACGTCCTTTGAAGTGGCGGCACATGCGATACACATACACACACATACACATGGTGAACAGTGGGGTTTTTCACAATTAAGAAAATTAAGTCTTTTCAATTGTCTGGTAAGGATAAGATGGTGCATTATCATCACTGAGGGCCAGTGTTATCCCCGGGTGGGAGAGAAATTATTTGCAGCAAAGATTAAGCTTCACAATCTATTGCAGATGGCAGCAGAAACGCAGCAGCGTGGACGCAGAAGACCTGCAACAGTATCACGTCTGAAGGGGGAGTTCTGGGTGGAGATATGTGGGCTTTGACATAGCCACTGTTTATTTTGTCTTTGGCCCTCTGTGGGCTTCCCCAGTACAACTGTCTGGGCCTTTGATGTCACAGAGGTTATTGTTGACTATTCTCTGCTGTCTGCCTCAATATTCATCCAAGCTTCACATGGGACACAGAGGAGAGAGAGCAAAGACTGCCATTTATTTCTACACTAATTTTCCTTTGTGATGGATGGCTTTCTTATTGTGTCATTTGCGCCTTTGAAAAATGCTCCTTGGAGCAGAAGAAATTACCAGCTTCCAAATCATACAATCAAGCACAGTTCTCTGGAGAAGAAAAAAAAAAAAAGCTTCTGTGTAGGACACAGAGGGCTATCAGAAATGGTCTAAATTACAGAAGAAATGTTACCAATATGTTGAAAAATGGTTTTATTGCTCGTAGTGAAACAAATGAATAAATAAAACAAATGTAAAAATGAAACACGACTTCAGATCAGCGGTACGTTTAATGTATTCTTACAAAAAAAGATTTACATAGCGTATTTTATTAATTAGGGATTATTTTGTAGCTTGAAACAATTGAACGGGTCATACGACAAGAAATTGACTCTCAAAAATCGGTATAATGTTATATATTATATACTGTAAGTACAGTAGCATAAAATAATAAATGATAAACAAAATGGAAAACAATTAACTTTTATATTAAATGCAACATTTCAGAACTTTTTTCCATTGTGAACCAAATTTAAAACAGGAAATCACTTTTTTTTTTTTAACTTGTATTGCTCTCGACACTCACTCATAAGCAAGTGTTAAGCTGCGAATCCAAATCTTTTAGCATCAAAGTCTGTCAGGAAAAACAAATCCTACAAAAAGTCACAGAACAAATAAATGAAGGGTATCAAAGGCTTTCATATTCAGCACTTTCTCTTTGTTGTATTCAGCTCGTCTTTTGTCCGTCCAGCGACTATTGTGACACGACACAGAGACTTCTAAAGGCCAAAGTTTCTTATTAAATTATTTCTGGGTGAGATGAACAGAGGCTGAATGGAATCATTAAACTTCACCAGTTATAGGAATGCATGTGCCGCGCTGCCGTCTGCTGCGAGATGAAAAGCTTGCGCGTTTTCATGCTCCTTCAAAACCTTTAACTTGCCATGAAAAGATATGACATCAATCCTGGCAAAAACACAAGGGAGAAATGAATGATACCATTGTGGTCGCTAAACATCAATCATGCTCAATACTTTGGAAAAACAATGCATTTTTGTTTGCATTTCAGAGGTGACAAACAACACTTGTGACTGGCTTAACATTGTCAATTCCCATTACTCAAAACCTGAAGCAAATCAGAATTAAACTGTGGCCCTGTTGCTAGGCAGCTGAGTTCTCTTGACATGGTGGTTAGTTTTTCTTTCATTGCTTGACAAGAGCGAAGTGAAAGGAGTTTAGAAAAACTTGCTTAAGGCGCTCAGAGGAAGGGGATAATTGGAGTCTGTGGATTGTGTAGTGGCCCTTGTGTGGAAACTTCCAGAGCTGGAGACAGAGAGAGTCGGACGCAACAAAATTTAAACTCTTGTATACAAACTTGACCCCGGGACTGCTGCGGGGGCTTTCCACACTTGGTTTCGCGGAGTGTTTGCCCCAGCGTGGCCCGGGGCCCAGTGTCAACACCACAGTGTGTGTGTGTATATGTGTGTGTGAAGAAACAGGTGAAACAGACAAATCATGGCAACAATGGCAGAGCTTTGGTTTTATCTACATTTCTGAAGTGCGGAGAAAGTGTAAAAATAAAAAAAATTGTGAAAAAGGCTTGCATGCTGTGAGCTCACATTTTACACTCTCGCTTCAAGACAAAACGCGACCAAGTGAGGTCATCTTGATACTGTAGCCATGGTCAATTTTATTAGTCTGTCTCTTGAAATATAGAAGAAGCTAGTTAAGTAAACAATGAGTCGGGGTCTATGCCTTTAATGACCCGCGGAGGAGCCCAGCCTGTGAAAGTGCACACCCAGTTTAAGAGGGAACCAATTAATGCTGGATTAACATTCATGGTTATTTACAGTTGCTTTTGTGCTTGTTTCTGCACTCCCGACTTCCACACAGAGGGGAGAGAGAGGGAGAGGGAGAGAGAGGGAGAGGGAGAGACCCGGAGAGGGAGGAAAAGGGAGGGCGAGCGGGAGCGGGAGTGCTGAGGGGCTCGGGAGGTTGTTTGGACGCAAGAGGTGCAGCGAGGTGGCTGGGTCCATTGTGAGGACACCACCTCTCTCATTATGCCCTCTCAATCAACACTCCTGCTCACAGGAAGCCCCTGTAAAGCCCATCTGCCATAGCTAATCTACAGGCAGCCCCGCGCTTGCGTCTGGGCCTGCTACCCTCAGCCGCATTATTCTCAGATCCAAGGCTTCGCCAGGGATCAGCCAAAGCCCATTAAAGTAAATAATAGCCAGAAATGACAGGCTTAGCGCGGATTGGGGAGGAAGTTGAAGACCAGTTTGAGCTGTGAGCTCTGATTAATAGAGAAAAGCATTTTGGGGGAGAGAAAGGGGGTTAGATGGAGAGAGAAAGTGAGGGAGAGAAGGGGGGAGAGAGTGGATGGAGGAAAAAAAAAATGACCTTAGTCTGCTGCAAAGAATTCCTCAACCTCAGGGTTGTTAGGACTAGTGCTACCATCTGAAGCATTAGCAATCCTTGAGCTACTTTTGCTTTGATGAAGCTCAAACAGGATGGGGTGAAGAGGAGGGGGGCGGGGGGTGGGGGGGAGTAGAGGAGGGAAAGGCGAGGACGGGTGATGAGGCAGGGGGTGGGATGCATGCCACGGTCTTCAGAGGGCCCCAAGACGAAGAAGCGTCAAGAGTCAGTCTGAGCAGTTAAAAACAAAGTTTGTTGGTACACAAACCCCAGGTCAAGAAATGTTCTTTGCAGTTGCCCTTTAAAGCTTATTAGCTCCACTTGACAAGGTTACATTCTTATATAATTTCTGTCAAATGGCAGTGTGAAAGATTAGAGCGAAAACAATTAGGCATCAACTTAACTGTCTACAGTTTTTTTTTAAACAGATTAATCATTTAAGTCATTTATCAAGCAACAATGGTAAATATTGTCTGGGTCTCGGATGAGAGGATTTGCTGCTTTTTACTTTGTTGTTATATCAGCGTATATTGACTGTCTTTGGTTTATGCTGCCGGTTGGACAAAACAAGCAATTTGAAGACGTCCCCTGGGACTCGCAAATGGTGATGGCCATTGTTTGCTACTTTCTGATGAAACGATTAGTAGATTAATTGAAAAAATAATGGATACATAAGTCCATAATGACTTGATTAGATTCAACTGAATTGTCACCGCACAGAGTAAGCAGCCGGCTAGCACGAGAAAATGCAGTTTAGCATTTTAACCAATACGAGATGCACAAAATAAACAACAAACCACACATTTTAACATTTCAGTCTGCAATATATGTGTAAAAGTCCTCTTCATGTGATGTTGTCAGTGTGCCGCCACTGTCATGTTGTATTTGTGTTATGTGTAATTATGTGTGTTTTCTGGGCTTGAACGCTTTCCTCGCCACAACATTGTTATTTGTAGTGGAAGTAAGCCTGTTGGCTAGTTTGAAAGGGCCACTTTGTCATGGTCAGCTTAAGGTTAAACAATTGAGGCAGCTCCCCGGAGTCAAGTTAGTGTCAAGTTAGGCGTGGAAACCAGTGGTTAGAAGTTAGTAAAAGAGGAGAAAAGAAAGGTAAATAACCCGTCTTGGTTAATAGTTAACTGACCTGCTGACACCCTGCAGGCATCGCACCAAACGTGACCCCTAACAGCTCGAGACCACAACCCACCATCACTGACCTAATCCAGCAGAATATACTGTAACTGCTGTCAGAACATGCTGTTTTAGCTCTGAATTATAGTTTAGTTACATTTGAAAAAGGCACAATAGGTCCAGGGAAAACAGGCTCAAATTAAACATCCATTACCACAAGCTGTGACTTGCTGGGTGGAGGATGTTTTGGTGTGCCGAAAGGATGGATAACGCTGATCGCGGGAGTGTTTTCGCTGTCCTTACTCGGATGTTTATTGCCACTAAAAAAAAAAAAAAATTAAAAAGAAAAAAAGCTTATTCCACTTTGTGCTTGAGCTCAGCCTGGGATTTAACATGATTTGTCACTGGGCCGACAGTGGAGACGGTCTAAGCAAGATTATGTGAAGCAGTTCCACCTCTGCTTAACTACTGTAAAAATTGCTTATACGCCTGTGAAGGAATTGGAATGCATTCAGGAAGCGAATGATCAGGCTCGCGGTCGGTCGGGGCCGCTTCTTATGGGATCGCCTGATTGGGCGGACGCCCCCCAGACACCTGGGGCGCAGGAAGAAACAAGTTAGCGCTGCATGAAAGGTACGCTCACTCCTCTAAGAATATTGTCTATTGATCTATCAGTTACCCGAATCTTCAAAACGTTGGCGAGGGGCGAGATGAAAAGACGCGTGGAGACCTCTGCCTCAGAGATGTAATGAAGAATTTAAGATCCTCCGAATGTTTTATTGACAAGAGACTGTAAAAAGATATGATACATAGAAACCGACAAGGCCTCTGGGGAAACACTTAAGGTTCCTTAAAGAAGTGTTTAATGGTATCGATTTTTATTGTTCGCCGAGCGGTGTGAAGACTTTGACTGGTTTATTGAACGGATTTAGACACGTGCTCTTAAACACAGAGAGGAAGAGGACTTTTTTCAGCTCTTTGATTTAATCCATCGCCGCAACGTGTGCATTGAATTTTAATACGCTCCTCGACTGCAAGACTATGCTATATACGCAGCTGCGCCTGGATTTTCAGACGTTGCCGCTCTGCTTATTTTACAGTAGCCTCTTCCTCCAAACGCCTCTTATGTCATCGTCCCCAGTGTAAGATGTGGTTTGTTTCCCCACTCATGCGACAGATGTTAGGACCTCGGCAGCCAGTAGAGGCCTCTCATGTCTTATGCAACCCTGTTCACAGAAGTTGGAATTGCATGAGTAAAAAGCTAAATAGATGTTTTTCTAATGATATAATGTGAGTCACACACTGCAAATATTGCAAGTGCAGTAAAATATTTAGAAAAGGGAATACATCATCAGATTTTTTTGGGTGTATGTGTGTTTTTTTTTTCTTTTTTAAAGCCTCAGCTCTTGACAGGTTTGTTGGCTATTTTAGGAATAAATTAATCAGTCACCTTTCTCTTTCCGGCTGGTGAATTCAGTGGTTGGAGCCGCATCACAGCTCTTTGACCAAGGCCTCTTCTGCCCCCCCTCCGCCCCCCCTTTCCTCCCTCTCTCTCTCTCTCTCTCTCTCTCTCTCTCTCTCTCTCTTTCTCTCCCCCCCCTCCCTCTCTCTGTCCAGCCTGATCTTTCCTCTTCAGAGGGCTGAATGCTCATCCTTGACCGGCTCGCCTAAATGAACCCT
>JBCAUF010000072.1:8810374-8823121 GCA_038406115.1 Haemulon aurolineatum | reverse complement strand
ACACACACACACACACACACACACACTCAGACACTTGGCTTTCTGTATAGACATTAGCCAGGTACTGAGAGAATAGATCAGCAAGCACCTCATTTGCATTTTCGCCATTCAAACTCTGCTGTAAGTCTGAGAGAAACTGAAGGGCCCTATTCAGAAATCTTAATAGTCTAATGGGTATCACAGTGTGGGAAAGCTAAGCACAAACTTTTCTGTGTGAGGAAAATTTACAAAAGACTTACTGTGAACTGTTAGCGTATTGTCCCAGAAATAAATAATAGGAGGAAATTTGGTTCAGCTCCTGAAGGAGAGGCTGTAATATGGCAAACGCCAAAGTCCAGCAGCAAATGTGAAAGAGCGAATCCTGTAATGGGAGGCTTTAATTTCCATTTTGTCAGTTAAACAAGATTTTAACCACGCACCCTTTTCCTCTTTGCTCCCTTTAACGTTAAATTTTTGTATCACGCTGTCATTTTTTTCCCCCCTTTCCTTTTGTAAATGTGATGTGAGGAATAGCGTAAAAATGAAAGCAGGAGGGGGAGAGAAGGAAAAAAAAAAGAAACTTCTTAATGAAACCTCTCTCTCCAAATCCCAAATGAGAGGAAATTACTCATCAAGTGATTATGAAACTGTTGGCATTATAGAAATCAGAGTGAAAGAATAGAGTCGGGAGGAAAGGAGGGAGGGGGCTGGCAATTTGTTCTCAATGGACAGCGGATGAAGAGGTGGCAAGTTAAAGTCCCCAGTCTGAAGGGTCTCCTTGTAAAGCTAATTCCAGTTAATGGCCAGGGAACAAGGCTCCACTAACCCACTGTATCTGACATCCTGGCTCCAGGTAATCAGACTGACATTAATGCAGCCTCCAAAAGAGACACCTCGTCATCAGGAATTTTCCTCATTGGCACCGAAAATGCCAGGCTGCACACCTCTGACTGCGTGGCCCCCACATCTATTAACCTTATTGATTTGGAGCCCCGCTGAGCCCCTCCAGAGCTCCCGCCCCCCTGCTGCTGGACTGAAGTGGATCAATCCTACGCCGGGGGCCACAACTCGATAACAACCCAGTGTCAGAGACTACTGTTTACAACCTGAAATGAATACACACATAGATGCTGCTCTGTATATTCACTGCTCATCTATGGACACTTTTTGTGTCTGACGATGGTTTGAAAGTTTTAATAAGTGTTGTAAATAATCTGAATAATGGCTGGTTTACTGGAAGCGGACTGCTGGTTTTCACTCATGTCTAGTAATGTCATCTTGAATAAAAAGAGCTGAAAAAAACCAAACAAACCCAAAAATAAGACATCAAATATGAATATTTATGAAAGGAGCATACACTGTATATTAACCTCTGCTGCTTTGAACAGGGTGGTCAAACCTGTTCAGTTCATTGATTTTTTTTCCCAGTGCAGTTAATTTACACTAACAAAGTGCCTCTCAGAGTAAATATTCTCCAGTCAGCATACTCTGTGCCACTACTGTATAAGTTTTATCAATGCAAATTACATGTAGCAAACTACTTAAGCATCGCACCATTGGGACACTATGTCACTCTTACTGTTTTGGGCAGCAGAAGGCCACATGATCACACAACTGGTTACTTAGTGCCTTTCAAAATAAATCAGTAGCTTAATGGTGCATTTTGTGTGATTCTGCTCTTCTATTAATCTGGAACATATCTCTGTATTCTGTTTTTACGTGATTCACATACATAAAACCAAACTTTGCTCTGCGATGAGCCAAGTTCCATTCCTTTTTGAAGTGGGGTCTCAAGGAAAAAAAAAAGGCATCTGTGAAAACAACCCACTGTGTCTTTAAACTTTGAGCACATTCTTACGGACCAGCTGTAACAACTCCTGCAGTACAACAACACAACAAGCGAAGTCATTGATATCTATTGTAACACTGTGGGACCTTTGGTTGGAGTCTACTATCAACATCATGACTGATGATGTTTAATTTTCTCAACGGCATTTCATCTCCCGACGCCTAAGCAACTCTGGCATGCAGCGAGTACCGGCGTGACAGAAGTGGCAGCAGCGGCACTCACATTCTCCGCAAATGTAAATAGCTGGAAATACTGTACCGTTTACTGTGCCAGAGTGGAAAGCGCTGTGTGGCAGTGTAGCGCCGGATGCCTGGTAAGCCACTACAGGCTCTGTGTGATGGAAGCATAAGCATCAGTGTCGAGAACGGTTGGTCTCATCTGCGACTCATCATCAGCTAGTGGAGCCCAGCAGGGGGAAAAATGTACACCCAGGGCAAATCTGTAAACACCAATTTAATCTGCATGGAGAAAGTTACTGTCATCAGCTGTGACAGCAAAAGCCTCTGGGCCACGCCAATGCGCAAAGAGTCACTCCTCTTCCCCCAATATCTCTGTCAAACGCAGACATTAAGCCATTATGGACGTCAAAAATCTGCCATTGAGAAGTTCTTTTCTCTCTGCCAGTCAACGCCGCAGAATGGATTCCACGGGGCCACAGTGTAAATGATGTGGATACCCTGCAGTTCCTCCTTTACGTTAATTGCTGACAAATTGCTGTTGACCTTTTGGAATTAGAATTAGAAAATTTGCCATATAATTATTCACAAGAGCTGATTTGGGATTTTTTTTTTTCTTTTTTTTGTCAATTATAAGCCAAGCAGTGGTGAGGAAAACGTGCAACCTTTTAATGGTCAGATGTTATTGTAATTAATTTAGGGTCATAGTCAGACTTAAGAAGATTTTCCCCATATCTTTGAAAACTGACTGCGGGCGTAGTAGTCATGTTGGTTCTTGGCAGCGGAGCCAGACTAAGGCAAAGTCAACACCAGGGACGATGAACATTTAACAATAATGAGAATTACTAGCGGTCCCTCCCCCGTTTTTCATACCCTAACATCCTGATTTCATGGGTGACACTTAGGGACCCCCCAGGCTCTCTAATGTGCGCTTGGGGACCCATGTGGTAGTCATAGCCAAGGCTTTTTACAGACACATGGATAAGTGTAGCAGTACAGAGGAAACGGGGAAAATACAGCATGTTCCTTGGATTTGATACAGTGCAAATCTCATGCAAACTGAATTTAAAAGCATTTTCTTCAGCTAAACAGTTGTTTACTCATAAGTAAAGCCATCGTGGTCTGGATTTTCTTCATGTCTAACCAGTGTTGACATTCTGGGGCTGATTATCAGCGCAGACCCACGAATTGTCAGTGTGACCACTTCACGCTAGCAGCTTTCCTACCACCAGTAGAGACTGATGTCACCGGACTGGTGGCCTAGCATCCACGGTCTGCGATCTGTCAATCCCGTTTGGGGTCACCATGTTTGCAATGGCAGGGACTTACACGGTTCAGCTGGCTTGGGCCCAGAGAGGGGACGGGGGCAAGCCGAGCGGGCTATCGCGCTGCCCCCTGGGGCGGCTCCTGACAGACTAGGAACATCAGGACAGATTTGGGAAGGCAATGTCGACGGGGGAGCATGGGAGGGTCCGGCAGCGAGGGAGCGACCCTGCAGCAGGGCAGCTTCCCAGAATTCATTATTCACAGCTAATTTACAAACAAGGGAAAAACCTGGCTTCAGGACAGACTTCAGCTTGCCGCCTCCTGCAAGCACTCAGCACCGCTCACATGACTTCTCAATCGTAGTTTTCCTTGGCCGCCTTGGAGTAAAGTAAAGCGTTTGAAACTTCCATATGGGTTGATGGAGTTGGGACAGGGATCACTTATTTCTTTACCACAGCCCTGTGTGCTTTGGCCCGCTCTCAGGAGCAGTGGATGTGGGAGCCCGCTGAGTGAATCCCGTACAGTATCTGACCTTACGAGATACAGTCTACTCGTAAACGTGCATATAAAGTGGGTGATTTGATTTACCTTACACTGTGTATATTCTCTATCTAATCAAATTGCAGTCCTGCAGGTCCCTGATTCACTTTAAAGATGCTAGAGGTTGGAGAACATCTCCAGGAGAGCTACATATTGCATCACCCCCGCTGCTTTAACCCATTTACTTAAAATCACCAAGCCAAGGCCAGGGATTCCTGCACGGGAGTGGTTTTGCGTAGCGCTGGGCTAAAATAATTAGATGACACCTTCAATTGTCTCGTCACCCCCTTTAACCGAGACATTCACAGTCGCTAATTGAATGAGCCGAAAGGAAGGAAAGCCCAGACAATTCCGGCAACTCGTAAATCTTCCATAAACGTTATTTGTTGGGGAAAAAATGGCGAATCCCATGCTGTTAAATTCCTTAGGCCTGCTGTTGTCGATTAAAAGGACAGTCAGCTGGACACTCCTGTCCTACTGTGTAATGGTCAGTGGCCGGGCCAGCGACCCCCGCTGCTTTGAGTAAATTAACACTGGGCAGGACATTCTCTGTTGTTTTAAATCACTATACAAATACATGGGCACCAACCTCAGGAGGCCAAATGTCAACAGCGACAAAAAAAATGCTGTTTGGAAGCCCATCATGTATGTAAACACTAGCCATGAAGCTTTATTTATTCTACACATTTTCCTGAGGAGCTGTTGATTGGATGCTAACTGCGAGCACGATGTCAGGGATGGCGGAGGATTAAAGTGATGTCTAATTGAATATTTTCTGCTGCTGTAGTGCGCAGTTGCATCGCAAAGCTATAAACAGCTATGTATTTAAAGCGATGGCACTCAATACAACCCCAAAATTGGAGAGGATGACCTTTAAAATGTAAATGGATGGTCCCAGTATCCACGCTGTAACCTACAAAAGAAATTGAATTACACAGGGATAAAGCATAATTAGATACCATTTAAAAAAGGAGATAGTCTAATTATTGGTGAAGCAGCTTAAGTTGCTTTGCTCCTTAATTGAAGTACATCATGAATGCAGTGCGAATCTGTCCTGGCATGTTCAAACCAAATCTAAATCTTAATTAAATTTTGCGCAAAAGAAAGAGTTCGAGAGGAGCCTTAATCCATTTAAGGGAGGATGGTGAAGGGCTATTAGAGGGTGTTAATTCGTTAATCAGAACTTTGTGTGGCTATCCTTTACTATATTGGAAGTCTGCACTATATTCGAGCCACACAGCGGGAGGCGTATACAAACAGCCTCTGGCCATTGTGGATGTAGGTGCTGGGCCAGGAAATTAGAAAAAGCATTGAGTGAAGTCAGGAAAAAAAAACCCTCTCATGATGGTGTAATATTCTCTTTTTCATGTGTTTTTACCCATTTTCCATCATGTTGTCCTATTATGCCACTCTGTTGATATTTCCTATTGAAATGGGATCATCCTCAAACAAGTACCCAAGACAGGTAAGCCGTGAGTGGTCGTGCTAACAAAGGCTCCACAGGGGTCAAGTTCCTGTGTAAAGCCTGCCTTAATGACATCATAATGGACGGAGGGCTGTGGGCTAACTAGTGACTACAACTTCAAAGTAGGTGAGATACGGCGATAGAGAGAAAAGAAGCTTAGGAGATGAGGAGACCTTTCTATGACCACGTCCTCTAATAGAAACACCATCCATCCTCATGACGCAGCGTGGCCTCCCGGTCTCAAAGCCTCTAACTGCAACACAAATATATGCACAGAAATGCACAACAAAGCCACTTTGCTTTTAAGCCGGCAATTGAGTCTTCTAGTCCTAATACAGCTGCTGAAGAAGCAGTGTGCCATTCATGATGCTTTACTGCCAAAAAAGAAAAGTTGAGGACACATCCTTGACAAAATCCTCTTTTCAGACATAATCCACCTAGCACCATTTTACTTGAGGACTGGAGTGTGTAACATCTGATCTTATCCCAGAAGCTATTCAGCACTATGTAGTGCTGGCTTGATTATGTTCCTGGTACACACAGGACCCTTTCAATCCTTAGTGCCTTCCCATCACACCTGGGATAATAAAGAGGATTTAAACAGGTCTGAATAGGTTAACCAGGTGTTGAAACAAATAATGGTTTAAAATTGTAATTAACATGGCTTGAATAGAGCATTGCTCTTGGTAAAGGTCTCCTCTGTTGAATGACTTTGGTATGCAAGGGAACACAAGACTGAAAGGGCCCCGTCTTTGTCACCGGAGAGAATAAGGAACTAATGGGGAATTAAGATCTTTAGAGCCTGTGTGCTTCTGTTATATGGCTTTTCCCCTTTTCTTCAAGGATGTAATGCCACAGTTCATAGTCCTGCCCAGCGAATTAGTTGCACTTCCCCTAAATGTTTAACTGCTGCCAGTGTGCAATGCTAAAATGTAACCTAATTAAAAGAGCCTGTGCTCGCGTGAGACCACAGTTATTCCACAAAACCACAAAAGGCGAGAAAACAAAGCTTACGCAATCCGTCCAACACAAACGTAGCATGTAATGTTATTTTTTGTTGGTTTTATTAAAAGCAGCTTCTAATATGTGGCATTAGAGATAGTGTCATTATCTATAAATACAGGCATGGTATACAGTAGGGCATTTTCTACCCTTGCTTAACACTTATACATGGAAAGCATTAGCATTTAAATGGCCTTCTATTCTTAATGTGGGCATTTCATTATAAGCCTCTGTGGTCAGAAACACATGCTGTCTCTGTAGCTGACGTAGATGAAGAGCACCGACGGCGCAGAGGCTCAGAGCAAGTCGTAATTTTTGAGAATTCATTTCGTTGCAGCCCTTTGTTTGTGCCCTCCTTGCATATAATTGGAGCAATGGTACCTCCGTGTCACTAGAAAGTCAAGTTTTTCAGCCCCTCTCCGCTGCAAGCAAGTCAAAGCCGAAGGGTCACAGCCTGCAAAGTTTCCAAACATCAGCCGCCGAACTTCCACACGGTTCTTCATTTCCTCTGAGTGTTTTGAAGCCCCCCGCGGAGAAGGTCCTAATCTTGACGCATCAAGCAATGAAGAGAGAAAAAAGGCTGATTGCAAGTGATTGACAGGCCATGCGGTTACCACAGTAACTCCTTTTTGGCTTTCTATGGAAGTCCAATTCATCATCAGAATTAGATGACTCTAAAAGGGCCCATTATCATAAGGGTGCGCATGTGAGTGGCGCAATCGACTACCTGTGAATCGATCGAACCGTCTGAGTCAAGCACTCAACATGTGTGTTAAAAATAAGGCCCAAGTGTGGGGAGAATGTGCCGGATTTTCAGATATGGTGCCGTATTTTACTTTGCTTTGTTGCTTTGTGTGATATTGCTCTTTTACGGCCACGGCTGAATGCAGTTTCTCACTTTTAGGTCCATTCTGTCATTTTATAGGATTATGGATTACTTGCTTAGAATAGTTTTTCAACAGTGGGCCGGTGATGAATGGGCAGTTTCATGTGCAGATGCAGATCAAAAGAGGGAACACAGATAAATACAACACGCTCGTACATGTCTTCTTCTTTTCTTTTTTTTTATATGCGCAACGGCACTTCCACGAGAAAATCTGCTTTATTACCAAAGTGGAAGTTTTGATGACATAACAGGAAAAAACAGCCATTTCACCCCTGCAGAGGAATGAGTAATGAGCAAACATACCCAGGCTCTCCTCATCTCTCTCTCTTTCTCTTTATCCCTCCCTCTCCCTCTCTCTCACACACACGCACAAACAAACAACAAATACCAAATGGTGTTATTGGCACAGTGCGGCTCTTCTGTATAAAAAGGTCATCTACACTATGATGAAGAAATGTTGTCTTCATCTGTTTCAGGACTGCTTAAGTATGACTTTATTAAGCAGTGTTGTTGCTTGGAAGTGTCTTTATAAGGGCTCAGGTATTACATATGCATTTATGTACACATAAACACACACACACATTGAACTGAGTGGTATCCCAGGATGTAGATAAACACATTTTATGAATTTGTTGATCTGCAAATAAACCCAGAAGCAGAAAAATCTCTAAATGTTGTTTGAACACATCTCCTATGGACATTTTCAGTGAAGTGTGTGTATCTGTGTGTGTTTATGTGCCTGTGTTTGCTGCGGTCAGGAAGCAGGCCAAAGCAAGCGTCAGCACCAGCGTCAGTGCTGTGTAGCGTCAGTGTGTCAGAGGCAGCGGGGGCCGTGGCACCCATGCAGGCTTCCCATCAGCGCCGGGATGGAGCTGAGTCGGCCAGACAGCACCGCGGCACACTCCAAACTTACTTAGTGTAATTAAAGTTGAGAAAGGTTAAAGTTTGATGCTGAGACGAGGCGAAGGGTTCTTTCTCCCAGGCAAGAGACAATATAGGGTACCTCGTCAAAGCGGCTAACCGGTGACCCTCCTGGAAAGCAGGGGAGACACAGTGGAAATGCAGACGCACATCCAGTATCATGATTAGGTGTTAGGCCTTGAGAGGAGGGGACAATTGGGTGTACATGTAATTAAATTGGTCAACCTTTTGTGGCACTCCTTCTACTCGGGCAGATACAGGAACATCCATCCGGAAGAAGGAGTGTGTAATAGTCTGTGATCCGTGTCTGGAAGCAGTGTGTGGATACGCTGAGGATTTAATCCTCAGAACAAACACAACAAGATGTAATGTCAACTCTCGAGATGCTGCGAGTTTAACGGTTTGAGAACGCCACAGATTAGCTTGTCAGCAATTCACAAGAGTCGAGATTTGAGACTGAAGAGGGCCTAGTGTGAGTCTGCCTTTTGTGTTGTATTGTAAGCTGGTGAAGTGGCCTTTTATTTGATGAACTTCCAGATTAAAAAACATATTTTCTTTTGATGTGTCAGCCACAGGAAGTTAAAAGAAGAGCAGTTTGTGGTTTTGAATGATAGTTTGCATCTGAACCTTTTTAAAACAATGGCTCTCTATGGTGATATGTGACCATCTCATTTTGCTGCACAAAAGAACAAGGACATTGTTGTCTGTAAAGGCCACAGGAAAACAAAGAAGAAAATGAGCCTTAGCATGCCGGTTGTCAGTGAGCACTTTATGTATTCTACCACTAAAAATCATTTAAGGACAAGAAAGGAAGGATAGAGAAGCTTTATATTACAAAGATCAACTGTATTATACACATATTTATACCATTCACTGACCCTTAGATCCGTTCTTTTATGAATCAAACTTACAAACTCTGCGTCTGTGCCCTCTGCTACATCTGACATGTAAAAACAGGCCTCGGCTGTATCCATGCAACCTGATTAAAAGATAAATGAACTATGGTAACAACTGGCAATTTATATTCATTTATGCATTTCTGCACAGGACTTTTGCATTAAATTACAGAATGTGTAATATATGTAGTTTACATCATTATGAGTTGAAAGTTGTTCACAGAAAACAGTAATTAACAATAAGAGTAAGTTTTAAAAAAAATAGATGAACCTTGTAGCTTTTTAACACATCTTTATGTATAAACACGCTTGTAATTCTGAAAATACATGCCACAAAAAGAAATCTCATTTTGTTCTTTAGAAAGCATATATCTACCTTTAGTGTGCAAATTATCAGAAAATCATACACCCTTCTGCACTTATACATGCTACATGAGGATACACACATGCGTACTCACACACATGAGTACGGGCACATGTTTACACATATGGACACACATGTACATGCACGCTCAAACACACATGGGACCATATTTGCATGCAGTCATACACACTCGGATGCAGACGGAGGGAGGACACAATTGGCACTTTGCAGGCAGGGTCTCTGCTCTCTCAGCTTGAAGAGACGGAACACATGTCCCAGGCTTTGTGGATGTCAGGAGCCCATACAGGAAGCCCACCGTGTTTTGTTGATGTGTCACTTGCACCCTCTCCCCTCTTGGTGTGGCGAAACCCACTTTCTGTAAATGATAGACCCCTTTGTCTGCCATCAAAAGCACTCCTTTACTCTCCGCCATTCTTGAATGGGTCTTGGCAGCTGTCATGCAAAACCAGCGAATATCATTAGAAATTAATTCATCCAATCTATAAGTAATTACATTTTTTTTCCCTAAATTCCCCCTACGCTGACCCCCTCCACCTCACACCACACACCCGTCGTAATTATTGCTCCCAGCAACAACCTATAGCTCCCTGAAAAACAAATAAACAGCAGACACCTCAAATCATTTGTAAAGTGAGCGGGGATGCTTAATAGAAACATCATTAAAATCATACATTTATTATGCAGACGCTGATGGAGTTAGTTATGTCTGTCCAAATGTCTGCATTACAAATGCCTCACTTGATTAACTGTCAAATTTGATTACAGATGGATTATATATTTAACAGCTGTAGGTAGACCACATCCCGGTGCTTTCCTTTTATGTTTTCTGGTCAGTCATTAGCATACAATTTGCAAGCGTATGCATGGCTTGTGTGTGTGCGTGTGTGTGTGTTATAGTTGAATTCACCGTATGGACTGAAATAACTTTTTGTGAGAATAATAATAATGACAAAATACTTAAAATAAACGTAAAGGATAAACAATGTAGGAGCAAGAAAATGGATGGTGACAAAACTGAGTTACTGAATGCTGATTGTGGTTTTAAAGTTAAACATCCATTTTTGGAAGAAAAAAAGAAAACCATCCAATCCTGCACATACACTCTGAGCTCCAGCGGATATTAACATGTAATGTGCTAGCTCACACCTTTTAAAACGAGGAGGTAATGGGCATTTCGTTTTGATGTCTTGTCCTTTAACTTTTTCTAGTCTGGCATTTTTAATCCAGTCCAGATTAAAACACTCTCCTGTTCAGATACTCGCGCTCCGCAATATAAAGCCCCTAATCTCTGGTTCCCAACCGCAGAAAATCCTATTAAGATCACCTTCAGTTTAACACGTGCATTGTTACGAAATGCAAAATATGCAGCTTCACCGGTACACTTTTAATTGAGGGTAAAGTGCCCCCGGTAGATAGATACTGCACTGTATGCAAAAACCATTTGAGTAATTTTGAGAATGTCTGTCAAGGAGAACCTCCAAACCACAGACTCTCTTGGGGGCTCCCTCAGGGCTGAGCCACGGGTGGGGGGCACAGGGGTACCGTGGGGTATCACCGGGTGTCTCACACGAGGTGTCAGCTTGGGAGGATTTGACTGATTAGGTAATATTCCCGCATGTTCTCGTGTAAGCAACATTCTGAGAACTCATTTCGCGGCGCCTATCCCCCTGTAATTCTTGTCCTCGCCGTCACTCCTTTGCGGCAACTTTCATCTATTAACATGGCGACTCGGCGCTTAAAGAGCCGCCCGTGACAACAACCTTGATGGCGGTGGCAGGCGTCAGCTTTCCGTCGCAAAGCCACTTACCCGAGAGGGCGCCCCCCTGGTGGATATGGTGACGCTTAAATTGCCCTCACGTCCACTATAGCAACCACACGGCGACATGAGGAAAAGAGTGTCTAGGCAGAGGTTCGCGACCATTCATCATCATAACCTCCTGTCCCACGGAAACGACCTCGTAAATGCATCGGACTCATCGACTAATGAGAGGTTGCTAACCTGTTGTTACCGACTGCAGTGTCAGTTTCCAGGAGTCAAAAAGGGGGGAAAAAAGAGTTAAAAAGGTGAAAAGTGGTGGCGGAAATGAATGAAAACTGAACAGGAAATTGTTAAAATGTAACAAAACAATTCTTTTAACAGGCATAAAGCCCAGCAGTTACAAAAGCTAATGCAATAAATCACCACTTTATAGAACATAAAAGAGCGTGTCAGCTCACTTGAAAGCCTCAGAGGACATCTGACAGCCTTTTGATGTACAGTAGCCTCAGATAAATATGGATTGAAAGATTAAACATGGCCCCCTCACTTGAAATCCTCACGTTGCACTTTGCTGTGCTGTATTATTAAGACACAATTACATGCCACATCTTACATTCACCGCTAAATAAAGCTCCTCGCACCTCTCGGCACCTGCGACCCAGCGCAAATTACTGTAGATGATTCCTGCTACTGTGTATACATTATTCTGTCTGCTTTCTGCAACGGCAATTGAACGGTAATCATATTAGTAGATTATCTTCTGCAGGGAGTGAGGACTGTCTTGGACATAGCAGGTAAAGCACTTGGCTGTAGACATGGATATTGTGGGGGATGGGAGGTAGTTAAGCTTTCTTTAAAGCAAGAATAGATGAGCCTTTTATTTCTAGGATTTGTGATTCATGGATTTGAAGAGATGTTAAACCCAATTCCTGGAGCCCTGTTTCAAATGAGCATGTGTTGGTACAAACAGGACGGTGGTCAGCCATCTGTTTTAAAGATAAACGTGTGATCAAAGGGCATAACAAAACGTGTAAGGGCCTTTCTTTTTCCCCTCCTCCTTCTCCTCTTCTTCTTTTTTTTTTTTTTTTTTCTTGAAGGAGAGTTTAAAGAATGTGGAGCGGTTTCCAGGGGATACGAATGAAAAGCTTTCGGAAATGTGGGGAGGAATTGAGCTGAAGGGGCAGCTTCTGAGAGAAATTCCCCCGTAGCTTTTGGAGCCATGTGAGGAATCACCGGGGTTCTTCTTATCACACAAAGGGAAGGGAGAGATGTGGTAATATTCAGTTACGGTGCTCCCCAGTCCTCCTTTAATGAATGTTGTTTATTAATAAAAGAGACAGCAACACACTGGCGCCCCCATTCCACCTTTAACCCCTACTGTGTCTCCTAAAATTGCTATTATTATTGGAGTATTTGCTATTTCACTCCATGAGGGCTTAACTTTTGGCTCATGTGTCCAACACTTAAAAGCAAATATATACATTAAAAGCCACACAAATAAACAGAACATGGACTATTAAGAGTATACTTTATTTTGCATCTTTAAATAGAAATCTCCTGTAACAGCAAGAAAAATAAAATTGCAGCTGCAACAGGAGCAACAATCTAGGTAATAGATCAAAA
>JBCAUF010000072.1:8755553-8802120 GCA_038406115.1 Haemulon aurolineatum | reverse complement strand
TATCCTAAAATATTTGCATTTCTCAAAATCTATGCTTCTCTTATGAGGAAATCTCTAAAAGTCTAACTTTTAAGCCATGAAGTAATAGAAACACAGTAAATCTTCAAGTTGACAGTGACAGGCTATCCTAACCGGTTTGTCACTAAAAAAAAATCAATAGGCTGGCGGAGAGGCAAAGCCCATTATTGTTGGGAAGGATGTTCATTAATTATGTCATTTAATTGGATTTAGGCAGGTGCACAATGAACACCTCAGCCAGGGTGGTCAATGGTGGGAACGGCCTGAGCGTCACTCCTCTCTTTTTCTATTAGGAACCAGCATGTCCCCTGTCTCCTGGAATTGCTGTGCTCTTTATTGATTAATGACCCTAATTTATTACCAAGAAGAAGGCTGTGAGTTGTGCTAAATGTACTATTAATCAACTTTCAGCATCAAGTTATGAGGATCTGTGTTGAAAATGCCACCAGGATCGCAGGAGACCAAGTGGCAGTTTTCCCTCGGCTCCTGTAGCAAGGAGTCCAAGGTGCTGATTTTAACAGGAATTAAGAGTCTTTCATTGCTCTAATACCTCCTGTCCCCCCGTATGACAGATGCCTTTGTGAGAAACTGAACATAATTCCTTTTGATGGAGTGACCGCCATGTTCTTGCCACAATTCACAGTCAAGCCAACTAGAATAATGAAACATCCGTCCACACCCTTGAAGACCACCTATTCATTTCAGAACAGGCGCGGGAAAATGCCTGCAGCTCCAAATATATCACAGATAAATCAACAATATTATATTAAGCTGGAAACGGATGAGAGGTTAAAGGACTGGAGGCAAAGCTACAATGAATTTCAGCTCTCGCAAGTCTGTACAAGGCTATTATTTCCCATTGAATGAAGACATTTATGACACTTTAAATCCAGCTTTGTAAAAACTACAATTGATCATAATTTCCAAATGCATTGCTGAATCACAGCTAGTAGTTACCGCAAATGCATTTGAACCCTTCAAAAGTGCTCCAGTCTTTTTTTTTCTGCAGCTGTGTTATGATGTATTAAAATGCTATGAGAGGGATTTTACAATTAACCTCTTAGGCAGGCTGAAACCATCAGCAAGTAGCACTTAAACTGTCCTAATTTAACTGTAAAGGTTATAGCTCTAGAAATCACCACAGCCTTTGGTCTTGTTTTTTCCCCAAGGAATTTGTGTTGTATTAAGTTATAAGTTCAACTTTTTGAGCAAAACCAATATGTGTTTTTTTGTTTTAACTTTAACATGAAATGCCTGTTTTTTAATCACCCATATTTTCACCCTTCCCTCACCACCTTCTATATGAAATGCCAAACAAAACAGTAAGACTTGTGATCCATCACTGCCTATATGATGTACTGTTATAGCTGCAGTCATTTTGAGGACCCAGACAGATTTTCAAGGCAAAAATCCATTTTGACTGAAACTCAAAAGTCATGGGAGTGTGAAATCAGTTACCAGTCATCACAAGTTTTACATCTACAGCTGCTTTGAGAGTTTCTCACTGGCATAAATATTCATTGGACTGTCCCAGACTGTTGAAGTAAAATACATGAATTCTTTATGAGTAACCATTTCTTCAAGCCAAGAAGCTAATATTAGTCATGTTAAAATGCTGTATTGATGAGATGTGTTATATACTCGTTGTGGAGAACAACTGGGCTGATTTTACACTGTGGAGAGGAGATTATTTTGTGTTTTGATGTCCTGTAGTGGTTTGTTTTTGTCTGCTGTGTGCTGCTATATGGCGGCGCTCATTTTCATATCATTGTGTCTATAGTTATTTCATCTTTGGCATATTATTTGCATTGATTTTTCAATCAAAACGCATCGCACGTGTGTCCATGGAGCCTAAACAGTTACTCGTTTAGACAGAGTACATATTGTACCTGCAAGTATTTTGATCATTTGATTGATTGTCCTGATTTTTTGGGGTTGGAGGGAGAGTTTGAAGTAAAATGCAGACCTTTCATTTGTTCCAGTGTGAGAATTTGCTGCTTTTCTTTATTCCATATAATTGTTAACTGTATATCTTTGGGTTTGAACTGTTGATGAGGTAAAACAAGACATTTGAAGATGTCACCAGGGGCTGTTGTAGGTAATGGTGATTGGCATTTTTTCACTATCTTTTTGACATCTTGTAGATTTAATTAAATAATTTATTGAGCAAATAATTGGCAGATTGTTTGATAATAAGACAAGCTATTAGTTGCAGCCCTATTTGTCTTAATTCTTAAAACACACAACTCAAAGTCTGACAGACTGCAGCTTGCTACTGCAATCATTAACGTCTCCAGAGGCTAAAGCTTAAGGTTAAAGGTAATTGTAAACATGCTGCTATCTAGCTAAGATCGGGATGCATATTCCCTCAGGACAAGCCCTGGTGTCACAGAGTGAAACAAGGTCAGCGGAAGCGTGGTAGCAGTCAGAAATCACAGGGGAAATGTAAACTGAAATCCCCAAAATGGCTCCACGGTGCAACATGACAGGAAACACGCAGATCTCTGGTGATGTATCCTTCAAATGATGTGGAATTATTAGATTTTTTTTTTTTGGAAGATAACCTTCAAGCTCATTTTTAATTTCCCGTACAGCGCTCGTGTTCAGAGCACTGGCAGGTGTGCCTGACTCCGAGGCAGCCTGCAGCATGCATGGCTGAGCTGCAAAAAAAGCAATGTCCCATGATGATCAGGGACAATCCACTGGTTTGTCAAAACCTGGCAGAATCTCCCGCTCCGGCAATAGCACCTTGTTAGATTGAGGTGCTCAATCAGGGGAGTGCCGGAGTGCCCGGCCAGGTTGAGAGTGGTGATTACCGGGGCACGGCTGTCCAAAGCCACTGAAATGCTCCACCTCTCCACAGGAGGCCCTCTGACATTCAAGCCTGCATTTTCTGAATCAGTCTTGAGTGATTAGGGCAGCGACAGGCAAAAGGACAGATCAAACAATTATTCCTCCTCACCCTCCTCTCTATCCTTTTGACATGTGGCAGAGCAGGAAGAGTGCAGCTCAGAATTTCTGCCATTTTTAATCAGTCCTAATAGAAAAGAATATTGTCGTGGCTTTGTCTGCTTTATTTTTCATTCAAAATCTGGTTTGATTTTTAACTGAAATAAGAAGAAATCTGCTTTTTCAATTCATTTTGTAGAGACAGAGAAGACAGGTCTTTTGAAGGGAAAGGTCAGCATTTTTATTGAAACATGACAAACACAAACAGGGTGGGAGGGGTGGGAATCAATTTCTTACCTAAGCAGCACTGTGAGGTGTAAGTAAAACTCTTATGCAAAAGCAATATGCTGCTAATCCCTTTGTATGAGGGCTAAGTAAGCTCATACAGAGGCTCAGTATTAAAACCAGGAATGCACGTCTCTGTTGCTGTATGCTTTGTAACCTGCAGCTGCAAAAAAAAAACACTACAGATCAACAAAAACTCACATCCCTCAGCATTTTTGAATAATATTTACATAATATTGAACTGCACTGTTGCCTCTTTTCTTGTTTGCTGCTGTGCCGTCTGAGCTGCAGGGACACATGGCAGTAAAAATTAGTCAGCGTGAACAGTGGAGAGGGAGTACAGTATGTGTCAGAGCACAAGAGGGCAGTGTAAAATCCCTCCGACAGTCATCCATCCGACTAACTCGCCTCCCACCTGAAACAACAGCCATAAAACCTGGTGTAGGCTGCCAATCTCCAGTGTCTGTTTTCCTCCGTGAAGCGCAGGCCTGAGATCTGATTACAGAGGCGGGGGGGTGGGGGGAGGATGGGGAAACTGGACCGCGGTCTGCTCGCGAGAGACGGGGGTGACGGTCTTGTATGACCGTGCAGCAGGGACTCCACTTTGATCTTTGAGGAGAGGACTTTCCATCTGCATGAATGTGTTTTCAGACATAATAACAAACAGCGTTAGCAAATTAATAAAAGAGGGGGGAGAAAAAAAGGAACAAGATATCCTCCTATCGCCTCTTTGAGAAGATTAGTGTGGGGAAGATTATGGGTAATGAGTTGAAAAATGTAAAATTCAGGGAATGTTCATGGCGTCGCTTTGCTGTGAGTGATTCTTGCTCTCGGTGGAGCACTCACCTGCGATGGGGGAGATGAAACGTGAATACAGTACACCTCGATACTGTTGAAAATAACTTAAACATCGATATTATGTACACTCTCATAGCTGGAAAATGCTGCATGCGGCCAGTGCTAAATGACTGACAGCAGTGCGTTTGGATGAACTAATCCTGGGTGGAAATGATATGCTGTATAGGTTTAATTACGTAGATAAAGACACTACGATCCACAGAGCTATAAAAGGCAAGAACACGCGAAATTACAGTCCTTTAGCAACTAAAGCAGAATGCAAGAGGCATAAAAATAAGTGTGTATATGCCGTCCTTTATATTTTGAAGTAGCATGCGTTGTGTTCGGCATGTGTGCGTTTGTGTGATATTGTAGCTCAATGCCAAAGTGCAGCCCTGAAAAGTGGCCTGGCGCTTCAAAGGCTGAGGGATTAGAGTTTTTCTATCCCATAATTAATATGACCGAGGAGAGAGCGACAGCACCTGAAAACCGGACAGAGCCGCCAGTATCCTGCTGCGGCCAGAGAGCACCCCACTACCCACAATGCACCACAGGCCGACTCCATCAAAGACACAATGCCATGTTAACCCCATGTCTTCATTGAATAGGCTTAAGTCTGTCTTTCTTTCTGTCTGTCCCCCTCTTTTTCTTCTGCTTACAGTGAATTCAAATGTCTTGCTTTGAAGACCAAAAACAAATAAATACAACACACATGTTTTTTGTCCAAATTAGAATTAGGGGCTTCGCCGTCCTGTTGCTGCTTTAAATATATTCTCGGGGAAATTCCTGACATGTTTTTTGGCCTTTAACCCTTCTGGGTCATTTTCATTTCCCACCAAGTGGCAAATGAGGCATCTTTTGAAGCCTGATCAGCTGTGTCTTCAGTTTCTTGCGATGACATCTGGCGCCAAAGATGATCTTTTTTTTTTTTTTTTATCATTGTGTGGCATCCAATGGCATATTTGTACTTCAACACGTATTCTTTTTAAAACATATTCTGCAGTTTGAAGGACATTTCTAAACAGAAAAATCCAATTTTTTAGTCCTAAATAAGCGGCTTTACCCTTTTTTTTTTCATTACATAAACTGTACTGTATATTCCGAATGTGACATTTTCTCCTCTAGTTATCTCATGCCAGAATACAGGTGAAAGGTTACATTGCTTTCAGAGGGAATGCTGATTCGAAATTGCCAGCAGTTGTTTTGGAGAAATCCCTGGTTGCTTTGAAGTCTGCACCCCACTGAGTGTCCTAACTTTGACACAGAGAGCCATGGCTGCGGCTATTTATACATCTTGTGGGAGAATAGGTTTCCCCCACGTAACAGACTTCTTTTTCCCTCTTTTTTTTTTTTTCTCTGAGGCTATCCCGAGAATTCAGCCATGCCACAGAATTGGGAGTGTGTTAGTTGAGTTAGCGCGATAATCGAAAGACGTACAAAAAAAACGTCCAGTCTCGGCGGATCATAAACGCTGTCGTCTCATGTTGTTATTTTCACCATTGCCGAGGATTGTAGGTGCGTCCTCGCCGACTTCGATATAGCAAAGTACCAGGGTCACAGTCAGAGAGTCCAAACCAATGCATCTCTTACAATTCTCACAGTCTATTGATTCTCCCTCTGAAATTTATGTTGCTTTTCAGTGCGACCCCCTGCTGTGGCCCTCACTGCCTCCCCCACAGGAGGGTCACGGTGACACAAGAGTGCTGGGCCAGATGCCGAGTGATCCCCTCCCGACGCACCTCCACTTCCAAAAGCCACATCCATCGCCACTATAGGACAATCAGCCTAGAACTCATTGAAATACCACACACCAAACCTGAATCACCAGCGTCGCCCGCTCTCCTGCTTGCACTTTTTTTTTTTTTTTTTTTAGTCTATCAACAACAGAAAGTGTAAATCTCCGGAGCAAATGCTCGGAGGAAAAAAAAAAAAGATCGGAGGAACAACTGGGGACGATGAAGAGGGGGGAAAACAGAAAGAAAGGAAGAAAAAAAAACACAAGTGCAGAACAAAACAACCCAGCTGGTCCACCTTTGCCACTGGAAGCCAGTGAAGTCACCCTGTGTTTTTGTGAGGGTGCGTGTGAACAAAACGGTCTTTGAAGTTGGGTTACAGCACTGTACTGTGGCATCACTACGGCCACTACTAAGCCCCTGCAAAAATGTGCTGGGTGATTATAGAAAATGCTATAGAATCCAGTCATAAATCAACTAAATTTTCATGCAAATGGCCTCCTCCATGGGGCATTTATGTAGTGTGTGTATAGCAGCGTCAATAGCGCATAAAAGGCGCATTTTGGCACTTAAAAGAGAAATCATTGAGACATCACAGCCCAAATGCACACAGAACCTTCAAGGTCAAACACTGCGAAATAATAAAACACTGACACACAGAGAGACACACACACAAACACACAATTGGGAGGTACAACAAGACTGGAGAGTCGTTAAGGCTTTTATCTTCCCGGTTGAAGGAGAAAGATCCACCCGACATCCCAGAGGGTACTGATCAATCACGGCCTGACTGGTTCAAACTGTTTGTGCTGGATTCCACATCTATCACCATCCGATGGAGCTCTGTGTCCGACTACAGCGCCGACAAAAAAAGAAGGAGAGCACTTTCAATTAGGGCATGGCGAAATAGATTCACACCACTTGATTTATAGTGCAAGACTAATTACACAAGCCTTTTTTTTGCCTAATGCAGGCGGAGCTGAGTCTTAGTCTCGTACTTAAGGAGGTTATTGTCTTATGTTAAATGGCAGCCAGTGACATAGACGGGGGCTGCAAGTTTTCATGTCCTTTAGAAAAGCTCTTGGTAATGACATGAAGGATAACAACGGACTGAGCCGCTTTGATGTTTCCATAGAGAGGGAAAATACTTGTCATATCTCACAAGTAGTTTTTTTTTCCAAATAATTTATTTGAAGAATAAGTTCGGGCCTCGTGGAAGGCTTCATATTTGAAAGAGTTAAATTCTATTCCCTTGCCACTTTTTTTAGAAAGAGAAAGACATTTCACATAATGCAAACATTATCAAACCAGCCTGGAATACTTTCAGTTTCAATGACGGCTTTTCTACACTATTCGTAAGTGTAGATTATGTCATTTCCTTAAATGTTGCCACTAGGCTATACCTCGGGGGAAGATAGGAAGGCTTAACAATGGGTACAAGCTACAGGCAGAGCTCTGGGGCACGCTGCACCTCATGAATATCATTAGCTGTGAGCTGAATTTGTATTACTTTGGGATTACATCTAACCCTGTAATGCAACCTGATTGTGATTGCGAACTGAAAATATGTAATAACATAATCATATGTAAAGCAAATGTAAAAATACAAATCATGTTGTGGTATTAAAACCATCCCAGTTGGTTGGTTCCTGGAAAGAAGGCAGGGAGTCTCTTTTCATTCCCCCCCCCCCCTCACAGGGCCATTTATATAGTATATCAGCTCTGTACATAATGTAAACGCACCGATTGAAACAAGACTAAGTGTTAAACACATGTGAGATACCTTTATTTCTTCAGAACAAACAACCCGACAGCATTTTGCTCCTGTTCAGGTTAATGGCAGCAAAAAGGAACCTCCGTAGTCCTTAATTTTACAATGAAAAGTAGCAGATGGCTTTTACAACTTCATTTATCCACTAAGTACACAATTATCCACCTACATTTCCACTCTTGTATTTAACACTCTGTAATCAATGCTATCAGGGGACAGCCGATAGTGCATTTTACTCAACCTACATACCTTAAATGGAAACGTCTCCTAATGAAGGCGTTCTGGTGTTTTACGCTCGAGTAGCTACGAGGAAGTCGGTGCGTAACCTGTGACATTCCCCTCACCCGGAGACACTGGATCCCACAGTAGCGCAGAGGTGGCAGAGGCTGGGTGTCAAGTTGGGAGTTCAGACACATTTTTCCATCACCGGGCCTCAAGGGATTTCACAGTCTCACTTAAGACGGCCTACACCTCCCGATAAGTGCTACATCTATGACGAGCGATGGCACGTGATGGTGTTTTGAAGACGAGCTTCTCCCCGGCGATTATCAGGATATCAGAAGAAATCTGAAGAACGAGACTTGTTGCACCAGACTCTTGACGTGATTAGGTCTTGAGACACTGAAAAATCACGCAATTATTAGTCAATCAATATGCTCAAGCTGTTTAATGTTGCATTAAAAGTGATGAACGTAAGTTATCGCTCACAGACGCCGGTATCCAGTAATTATAACCATTTTATGGTTTGATTTCTTGTCAAGTGACTAAAAAACCTCTTTGAGAGAGATTCCACATCAAACGCAGCATGAAAGAGCAAATATGTCCCGTGATAAGCATATGTTATAATAAATGTCCAAATCGCCGTGTATTCATTACAAGCTTTACCTTGTGTCAACAAGGCAGAATTACTAAAAACACTGCATTAATAACAATATTGCACTTGAATGTGACTTACCAATTAGACACTTGCAGTTCAGTTTCAATATTCAGATTAATTTCTTCAGCTTCACCCGATTCTTGCAATTGTGACTTGATTTTGAAAGAACATCACCACTGTGTGAAGTTGCGAAAAAGGTTCGGATTAAAAACCCCGTTCCCTGACGCTGACACGAGGTTCCACTCTGATTGAATGTGAGAGCTGCTGATCAACCCCCAGTTAGGGCCAACCGATCAGGACGGAGGTGTCACTTCAGAGCTTAGCTGGAGGCGTTAACGCCACGCTCCTCTTTAAGCGAGATGAAAGAATGTTCCGCTTGATACGAACCCGCCTAAACACTTTGACGGATGTGATCGACCAACCCCCCCTCCCCTCCCCTCCCCTCCCAAAGACGTGTAGTGACAACAGATGATCTGCTCAGGTAAGCACCATCTTGCTTTTCAAAGTGCTTTACATTGCAACTCATCGTAAGAGGTTGGTTTCAAAGTCACTGCTAGTCTGCAGCTCGACAGATTTCCTGCCCATGTGGATATGTGGCGAAGTCACGGATGTCTTGGAGGCACAGGTGATAATAGGGCCTTAATCGCCCTGCTGGTTCTGCTTGTCCCTCTCAATGTCACATATCCGGATAAATGTGGTAAATATCAGCCCATAGTTGGAATAATGCCACTTTATCTGGTTTTGTCAGACCAAGGTCTTGGTCACATGAAGTGGGTGAAAGATGAAAGGTGTATATAACATTTGCAATTTTTAAAGCCAGTGTACAGCATAATCACCGGGTTAATACTATTTGGATGGTGCAAGTTTGAAACTCTTGGATTAAGAATAAAGCTGAAATGCGAAATGCATATTTTTGCATGCAAGATGCAAAGGCTTTCTAAATGAAAGGCGGCTGCTTTGATGCTAATTAGCATTTTCGACACAGGCAGGTGATCAGAGCAGACAAGTGTAGAGATCCAGCCTTTGGTCAATGGGAGTTTTGCTCTGCCGGTGTACAGTAATGAAGATAACAACACATTACCTTTTTTTTAACATACTTTTATGACATAAATATCAGTAAAAGCAGTTCCCCCAACACAGGGGTTTGATGAGCAAGGATCTTGGCAGGAACATAGTGCCCCCGTCACTCCTCTTACCCTCCGCCGTACCGGCTGTACCTCGTCCAGCCATGCCTTACCAGCATCCCCGCTGTTCAATACCGTCTCATTTGTCATGTATCAAACGCAAATTTCTACGCACTGCCCTCGCATATGCTGTGGAAGAGGGAGTCTGCCACAGTGATGCCCTGGCTGCTGTCCAATCCTCAGCTGAATAAACACAGGGGCCATTTGCAGGTTGGCAGACACCGAGATGTTTGTCTTTCAAGGCGATCCACCTCTTTCCCTTTACTCCTGTTGACCTCTTCGCTCTCGAACGCAAAGGGGAAGAGACGGCGAGAGCTTACAACTGCTACAAGTCACTGTGATCTCCTGCTAGAGCTGCTGCGGTAGGCTTAGATGACATGCAGCATTTATGATGTTTCAAAAGTGTCAAAATCTAAAGTTGTGCGAGGGCAGATGAAAAAATGTCAAACTTTAGAGGACATTTTATCAAAGGGACCAAATCAAATAGGATGAAGGAGATGGTTTTGAATGATTAATCACTGTAATAACATATCCGATCTGCAAACTGAGACACAGATTAAAATAAAAAGTAAATATTGATACACATGTTAATTAACCAATTACACATCTATAAAGAATCGTGATATTTGATTAGAATCATTTCATCAAATGCTATGGTCGCAACAACCTTGTCATCTAGAAATTACATTTATGTCACCGCTAATTTGTTTTTCCAGTTTGGTTTTGAGTGAAATGTAATTGCTGCCTGGATTATGTTCAGTGGGAACGTTTTCATTTTCAGGGAACAAAGTTCTTGTACAGGATGAACGTTGGTGGTCGGGAGGGTTGATGGAAGTCTTACGAAAGCCAGGACTTTGAAACTGCAGACCACGGCTCACATCCTGAATTATGTTTAGGCAACAAATGCGCTTTGGTTAGGTTTACGGAAAGTTTGTGGTTTTTGGTTAAAATGTGTCTGGATGCAAAGAAAATGGATGTAATTACAAGTCAATCTATTGGCTGAATTAAAGGTCCAGTGTGTAGTATTTAGAGGGATGTATTGGCAGAAGTGGAATATGATATTCATAAGAATCTTTTCATGAGTGTGTAATCATCTGAAACGGGCCTCCAGACTGCAACCATTTAGTTACATTTTGTGTGCGAGTCAATGCGACTAAATTTATAACTAGGAGCACCAAAAACGGTTGTTTTGGGTTTTTTTTAAATGTCATTGTACATCATGTGGAACACAACAAGCAACATTTCCATTCCCAACCCAAGGAGAGAAAGAGGGAGTGAGACTGTACTTTACCTTAATACATTTTATACATAAGAGGTAATGCAATGTGCACTGTAGCCTATCACATACTCCATAGATCCCCCTCTCTTGTCCACAAGTGCTCTCTTCAAAATTTTAATGTGTTACATTGCAATAACGATTGAAGTTGCACACCTGAATTTTGTACTTGCTACAAGATGGAGTTTGTCCTCTTTCACAGAGTCTAAGTCCAGAACGGACAAACCAAATGCTGGCTCCAGACAGGGCTTTTCGGTTATTCCACAGCCATCGTAGTTTTTGGATGGGGATGATGAAGCGAGTTGGTTAAAATCTGCACTGTCACAGTTATACTTCTCCGGATACCACACATTGGTCCTTTAAATTGAGTTATACTAATGGGGACATTAGCATTTAGCTCAACGCACCACTGTGTCTAAATACAGCCTCAGAGATCGTTCCCTAACCTTAACCAATATCCATATAATAAGCTAATTAAAAAAAATGACTAAAAGCACTCATGGCACTTGGTTGAGGTTAAATGCATTACCACTAGGTATTTTCCAGATATGTTGAGTGGTAACATATGGCAGCATTAGATTAATTAAACCTCATTACCTCATTATGTTGATTTAAAAAGTAGTAGAAGATAAATGGAATTTCTTGGAGGCAGAGTTGGGTAGTCCTTGCTACAAACCACACACACATATTTGTGAGAGTGGTATATAAACTCAATGTTTCAGTGATGTGTCCCTTTCTGTAAACTCCACCACATCTCAAGCTGCTCACAGGAAAACTCTGAAAAACATGAGCATGGTAAATGCAGCTCAGACCAGCCTCGCGGAAAAATGGTCTCAAGAAACAACAAAACCTAAAAACAAATGCTGCTCTAAAGACTCTGCCCTATTGTGTATTCATGACCTGGCCCTTGTTTGGAGATGTTCTTTCACTGACACAAAAGCAAGCAGGGTCTGCTGTTTCTGTCAGTTTAAACAAATAACAATGATGCAACAGGAGTGCTTCCAGTGAATGTGAAATGCACTGTTGAATCGCCAGTGGAGCCCCACAATGGGTTTGCCACGCATCACAACAGCCAGGACAGGCTCAATATTAACATTTCCTTTTGACATGTGGCAAAAGGTTTTCTTTAACCCATGGTGGTTGAATGGGAATCTGCGGATAATAAGAAATTAAAAGGTAAAGAGGACACAGGGGAAAGAGCGAGAGAGAAAGCCAAATCCTAGCCCCAGGGCTTAATGTTAGAACACAATGGCCGCCAAGGCAGTAAAGGAGTCGACATTTCTTATTCGCCCCCTCCCCTAGTGCCACCTGCATTACAATTAACCTCATGGCAACCTTGAGGTCTCTGATTAGTGATGGCCTATTGTCTCGCCCCCATTAATGCTTGGCCCCCACTCTGCCCTCAGCGCACTCACATCAACAAATCAAACCCAGTTTCCGGCAGGGTCTTTTACTGCAGAGAGCTGGCCTCTAATATGGGACGGCTGCAAAGGGGGCCTGCAGAGGGCTGCTCTAGGTACCTGTGAGGCTGGGTACCACTGAAACTTCAAACCAGTATCCTAGCATGCGAGTGTAAATACTGTTTGTATCGTCAGATTGTGTGTGCCGCCATTTTCGGGCAGGAAATCAACAAAACAAGGGCAGAAACTGTAAGAATACAACAGGAAATGGGCACTTCCCTTTCCCTAATTGATAATGACAACTACACTGATGAGACAAATAATGTGAAAGATAAACCTGACCCTTTCAGGCTAAGCTATGTACCAATTATACTGGGAGACATGGAAGTGGGAGCGTCCCAAGAATTAAAAGCACACCAGATGTTGGGAAACCCCTCAAGGAATAAACCGACACATTAAACATAATATCACCTCATGCACTGGAGTGCAATCACTGGTTCCCTCTGGGGAGCTGTTACACTATGTGTTGCTGCCACAGTTTAAATCTCAAGAACTAGAAACTAATGCGCCGCAGACGGGGTTGGCCCACGCAAAGAGTACACTTGGGAGCTCCGGCTGGCTCAGGAGCTCCGCGCAGAAAGCATAGACTACATTTCTATTTGTATCTAGTTCAAAAAATCTACTCAGAGCGGTTGTATCTGATGTCTTAAGGGAGATAAACATCAAATCTTTTTTTTTTTCTGTAAGCTTGCAGCCATCAACACCGGTAGTCAGTAAATCTGCATCCCCATTCCGCTGCCTGATCTTTCTTAAATCACACATCTCAGCTGTGACAAGGCCAAATTATTCACACAGCATTAATAAGAAGACAGATGCATCATTTACGTGCAAGACAGGAAGATTATTCATTTTATCATCCTTTAAACTCCGCTAACATTTTGGCACCTATTATTTAAAGATAATTAGTAAAAGTAGCTTCAAAACATCATAAATGACATTATCAAAACAAACAGTTGTGAGATGTAATGCATATTTATCACTTCAATGATGAGATCAACTAAAAACCAGCCTCGTAGTTTTAGTCACTTAGCGTTACAAGTTTTTATTGACGGCGCTGGATTTGTGTGATGAGGCTGTTAAGTTGAAAATTACAATAATGTCATCTTTATAATCATTTGTAATTATGGCAATTATTATACTGTAATTATTGTAAATACTAAATGTTTAGTATTCGTGTTTGTGGAGATATGATGATAATGATCTGTGTTGTGAAATATTAAACTTTTATTAGTCTTGGATTGTGCATCGATAAGACGTTTTGTTCGGGTTGAGTTTGCATATAAGTGCTTGATTTGAGATTTCTGCTAACAAAGCACCGTTGATGCTAATCCTGAAAGTTGCATAACGAAGATTTATTTGGGTTGAGTTGGATCCTGTGTTACAAAATGGCACCACAGTTATTCCAGTAAATGTTCCTCATCAGGCTAAAAGTTGGAATAGTTCTTCAGGTTTGCGTGTCCATGTAATGTTTTGATACAGTTTTTTTGAGTTTTTTTTTTTTTTTTTTTTTTAAGCATTTTTGGACGTAATTAGTGCAGTCATTTCTTTTTTAATAACTCTGTATGGGTGTAATTTGCAATTGGCCACTGCGCCAATATGCCCTCACCTAATAGTGCTATGAGCTTTGCACGAAACACACTAAATGAAACAAACTTGCACTTGCTGCCGTATTACCTCGACACACTCACATATGTGTACACATTCACTGAAAGTCTCAATTTCAAAATATCTTTCTTAATCTCCAGTGTAACCTTACATCAAAAGTAGTGAACAGTCAATCACAGATTAGCTGCAACTGACGGCAACAAGGCTAAGCAGTTAACAACATGTGATTTGTATACATGCATATTTATTTTTGCAAGTGCTGCTGCTCATTATAGTAAATGCCTGTATGATGCCAAAAAGGGTGAAGGTGCAGCCTCTTTGCAGTAAGTGAAAGGGTTAATGGAGAGTCTGTCCACAGTTCTGAGAAACACTGGTCATAACAGAACTAGTTTATTGTTATTGATATTATTGATGTTGTTATTCTAGCATTATTAATATTATGACAATAATACCAATTTTTTAAAAAGTGTGGCTCTTTTCTCTCTATGTGTAAAATCTAAAGGAAATTAAATAAATGCAGAACGCAACGCCTGATTAGTTACGTTTTTATGTTTTTGAATAAAATGTAGAGACATTCCAACACAAACAAGGCTGGTAGAGGGAATGTAACTACCTTTTTTGCTGGTAATTGCTTACTTTGAATTTTGTTGTTGGAAATTAGCATCGGCTTTCGTGGATCTTCTGCTGGATTCATTTGTTTTATGATGGCGCTAATGGCTGTTCAAGCGCCACAGTTAGACTCTGGGGGGAGGGAAGGGGTCAATTTATTCCAACTTACAAGAAATTATTGGTGTCCCTGAGCTTTTTGCTCGTCTCCATCGTTTGTGTGTCATTAGATGAGCAATTCAGTACCACATTTACTTTCAACTGTTCACATCTTGGTTTGCCAAAAAGTAATCATCAGGAGGATCATCAGATGTCCTCGATGATCCGATGGGATGATTGATCAAAACATCTTGATTTTTGAGTATCATATCTTGCTGTCAAGTTTATGATTTCACAGTTAAGAGTTCCAGATGTTAACAAGCTTTATTGCAGCTAAACAAAAAAGAACATTTGTGGTCAAAACAAATAAACTGGAGGATAATATAATTATTAACTTGCATGAACTTGAACGAGCTTCATCAAGGTCCGTGTGAGGCTTGAAAATATGGAGAGGATTACTGAGATCCACAGGATGTTTTCTGTACCCAGCAGAAGAAGACAGACCCATTAAGCATTTAATTCAGTCTGGCCCAGGTGTGTCTCTCTGTCCAGCTAAGCAATACAACAGTTACACCATTTATGGACTGTCCAGTGTGCAGGTGGCAGGGAAACTTCTGGGGCACACCTGGCAGCTGATTCAACCATTAGACTACGCACCACAGTGTCTACAGCCGCGATCCCCCTGAGGACGTCCCTCACCACGCAGGTGCAGGGACAGAGAAACTGTGATGGATCGCTCCAGATTTAGCCGGCGCTTCCTCAAAAAACCTCTTTTATTGCCTCTGAGCGAAACAACTGGATGCATGTTTTCCATGCATTACTGGGAACTCCTGTTTTCATGCTATAATAAACGGTTCCTGGGCTGTTTTCAACTAGAAAGCACAAGTAAAAGTCAAATGAGGTGACTGTGATGTTTGTTATACTGGCCTGCAACATGACTTCATGAGTTTGAATTTTGACATTGTAAAAATAGTTGGAAAGTGAAGTCAGCTTTGAGAAACTTTTGCTACCAGTCCAAAACTGTGAGTAAGTGCAAAAGAAAAAGCAAACACTAACAAAGAGCCACTCCTCACTCCGGCTCCAAAACATGTTTCGTTCTCCCACTGAAAACATTCAAAGGCCGCGGAGCTGCCACATTGCTTATATGGCTTCACCCAGCAACCATTATACACCTAACCATACTCTGACCACATTGCTTTAACTCCCTGCCAAGTCCAACCCAAAATAACACTCCCATGAAGATACATGGAAACAGAATATAAAAGTCTTCCTCCACTCCTATCCATAAAACTGAATAACATAACCAGTTTTAATGCAAAAATCTGATTTTAATTACGATTTGAAAGAATCATTTTTTATTTCAAAGCTTCGTACAATCTTTCATCCATGTGAGATACAAACTGCAAAGTAGCCAGATTATAGAGAAAAGTGTGATAAATTGTGGTGTTTTCCTGTACTGGGTAACTCGCCAAGATTAAAAATGAAATTAAAAAACAGATGATAATCTTTTTTGCAATGCAACAACACTAATTTGTCACGGCCAGAAATGAATAACATAAACTTCACATACAGCTGGAATTTATGTAGGAATATAAATAGGGGCTATTCTATTAATATTCTTAGAGGAATGCTTAGGCCCAGTGTTATCCTCCATGAGATTCATCAATGTTGGTAGTTATTGTCCAGACCCCCCAGGGTTGTAATTCTTTATCCTTGCCATCTCGGTAAACTGCATTATTTAGTTAAGGAGATGTAATTCTTTTCCCTTCACACAATCAGCAGGCCGACCCAAAGCAGCCGCACATAAGTGAGTTTGCACATGTAATGGCTTAGAGTGTTTAAGTTATAGATTAGAAGAAAAAAAAACGCAGATGAAAGGACTCCTCTGATCTCAAGTGATTAAAGTTTGGTTGCACCAAAGAGTCTGATAGATATGACTATTCCTACGCGCTAATTCCATAGATAATTGGGTTTTTATGTAAATCCTTTGTTTATCATGCATCCATATGGTGATATACAGAGATAACAGATGAGCACTGTTTCGATACCAAACCAGATGTTGACTTATCTGAACTGCACGACTCATCTTTTCTTTTAAAAAGCCAAAAGAAATAAGTCGTCACAAAAGGAAAAAATAGGTTTAAATACCACACAAAAACCATTTGCATTTGATTTAGTTCGCATGTAAATGATTCATTTAGCACTTTGAGAAGCTATTACACACTGCTGCATTGTTTGGTGTTGTCGCGGCTTGATTTCTTGCTCATCATCTCAGCAATTCAGAGTGGTGTATTTATCCGAGCCCGTAAACAAAATAATCATTAACCAGCAATGCAAGGAAAGCGTTTTGTCTTGGTAAAATATGATACCAGGTGAGCCTCGCGTGTCTTGACAGGTCGCCATTTTCGAGCCACTAATTTGGTCTCTTTGTGGCGGTGGCAACTCCCAGCACAGCAGCAGGACAATTATATCCAGGTGCAAGGATTTGATTCAACAAATTCTAGGTGGATCTTTCCAGCTTGCTCCGAGCGCCCCCACACACCCGCCCCCGCCCCTCTCCTCCCAATCCCATCCCACACTGCCTCTCTTTGCCACGTTGTCTGTCTTCTGGGCCAGCTTGGAACAGATGCCCTTGAAAAATCTACAGCCCTCACATGTGACTGAGGACCTTGACAAAAAGCTGAAGCACTTCCAGAAACCTGAAAGTCATGAACCATGTTGTATATTATAATAATTGGAATGGCAGCAACTGGAAACATTCCCCTGAATATTCCAGAAGATAATGGGACATGTTAATGAGCGTGGAATCAAGCCAATCAAAGAAATGAGAGAGGAGAAAGAGTGAGGGGTGGAGATGGGAAGGTGCCCAAAACAAAAAAAAAAAAAAAAAGGAAAAAGAAAAAGAAGAATCAAGTAGAGCATGTGGGGTGGGCTGCATGTGATGTATGTGTGCTCTGTCTTCTTGGAACAGCAGCACTGTTGAGTGTAGAATAGCACCGTACAGTCCGCCTGTCAAAACTGTTGATGCACATTTGGGGGAAGTATGATTTGGGAACTCGCACCTGGCAGACTGAGGGATTTCATGCTATGCCGCTACGCCAGAGCACTCAAGCAATGCCATGCTAAACTCAGAGCGTAATTCTCCGGTCGCCACACACAAAACATGACGAAGGGCCCATAAATATACACACTTTTCTTGCCAGTTTGATTGTAAAAAAAACAAACAAAAAAACATCTTTGTGGAAACATCTAGGATCTAAATCAGAAAGTTAGGCCTAATTAACTTTTATACTCTTATTTAGATTTATTCAAATCTATTGAAATGTTAATGGACTTCAGAATGAAAATTTATATCCAACTGTGTGTCAGGTTTGTCCCAGGAGAGCAAATTATGTAAAATGCAACTAAAAGTAATACTTGATAATTTATTGATGTACGTTAAGTCTTAAAGCGTAATTCCCTTTAAATGATAATTACTACTTTAGCAGGAGCTTATAGTGTAGTGTCTTATTAAAAATGCTGGACTGCATCCTCCCTGTTCAGCGAACTCTGTCATCGCTGACACACTACATCTCAATCCTGCGGACAGCTGATTGGATTTACTCAAAACTTGGGCTGAAGAAAGTCTCACGCTGGGAGAAAAATTGACTTAGGCCTGTATTCAGAGAGAAAGATGAAGGGCATCCAGTCTTATCATTCTCCATCCCATGTCTCTGCCTGCAGCCCCAATGCTTTCCATGTGTTAACTCCAGTTTGTGCCTGAGAATCCTTCTACATGTGATCAACATCAACACGGAGCCAGGACCCAAAGTCAGGGGAGGTACGAGGGGTTGAATCAGAAGTGCTGCCAACATTTTATGGCTTTGGAGTCCATGTCCGGATTGATCAGCGGATGAAAGATCACCACGAGAGATAGACGCCAGAAAGCGAGAGGAAGTGGTGTAGATAGAGATGTATCTTAATGTTTGTGTGACAAAGTGATGTTAGATCGGTAGGGTTAGAGAAACTCAAATCATCATCTCAGAACAATTTTTGCATCAAATCTGACACAAACGTTCATATACATTCATTTTGAAAGGCCCCAGTACCAATCTGACTGTTATATAGTCTTATTTTGTACAATAAATCCACCTCAATATTAAACTTGAATGATTTCCTAAATGCATTACGGCGTTTCAGACTTGCACGTCACAAATAATAGCACTTTATTGCATGTTACATTTGAATTTTATTTGCCAGTGCTTAACAACATTTCTATAACTGTAATGTATAAACATGCAGACAGTGTAACCGGGGGGGTTGTGTATAATTTCATTCCCACTGCATCCTCACCGGGGTGCTGGTTCTCAGACTTCAGCCCGAACACAAGCCTTTATTTGATTTAGGGAACTCCCCCTCTCATGTGCCTCCTCTGCTCATGAAGTGTCCCAGTATGGAATGTCTGCATTATTACGCCGCTGACAGAGATTGATGCTCCTCCAAACCATCTGCACATGCAACAATCCTCAACTTGAGTGAACTTAATTGCAGAAGAAGAAGAAGAAGAAGGGGGAAAAAACACTTTAAAGAGTTTGAAAATGCAAAGAATGATAGTTTATGTTTCTGTTTGAAACATATGTTTTAGAGGGGGGTGGGAAAAAAAAAGTTTTGTAATGGATGTTTGAGGTTTTAGTCAAAAGTGTCAGGAATAAATGATTTATTCAAATGCTGCACGTGGCCATGAGGTTGGGTTGGGTTTGTAGCAGAAGCAGCTTTAAAGCCACGAAGTGATGTAACTAAAAAATTATTTACGAGTCAACAACATCATCAGTCAGACTCTCAAATATAGGCCTGCTGAAATAGACGCGAAAATAATCCTACATGCTCCTTACAGCATTCACAGACGTTGGAATTTTTAATTTAGGTTTGAGCCAAAGGTGATTTTTAAGATGTTTTTTTTTTTTTTGCACAGCACCTCTGGCATCCCTATATATTAATATAACACTTGTAATTCACATAAGCAGGTGTGTGATGTGTCGTCTGCTCTTAAAGGCTCAGAGAACAAAGGCTGCAGCGGACCCACACAAAGAATCGACCTGTAGCCCAGTGGGATAAACTGTTCAAACCTTACAGTACGTCACCATTTTGTTTAACAAGGCGAGGGATCAAAACACTAATCCCCTCCCCGCTCTCCCTTTTGGTTATAATTAACTCTCAGTGCTTGATGCTAACACTATTTTAAAGATGTGTTTCTATGGGCTCTAATCCTGATTCAATCTCTCTTCCTGTGTAAAGCACCAAGAGGAAAAAAGAAGAGGATGGCTTTGTACTTTTTTGTGCGTCCTCTCTCTTTACCTCATCTCTTGTATTATCAGTTCAATACCTAATATCACAGGAGGGTTATGACTTGAATATATTAATAGAAGCAGAGAGAGATATATCTTGATTTTCAGTGGTTGGATTCGGCACATAAAGATGGTAAAAAAATATTTGATTCAGAAAGTTCAGTCCTGAAGACATTGTCTGACTGGAAGCAGCAAATGATTTGTTTATTTAACTTAAAAACCCAAATTATTATTACAAAACCCAAATGAAGAAAAAGTTTTTTAAGAAGGAAGAAAAACTTTTTAAAAAATGATAAAATGATGTTTTTCTCTGATTTAACACCTCAGCTGGTCATTTTTTACATTAAATAAAATCCCTAATCGCATAAATCAAAACATAAACAAAGCCAGCGTCGCAGCTACGGAGTCCCAACACTGAGAGTCAATTATGGATTGCGGTTTTTTAAGTGCAGACCAATTATTTTCTAAAAAGAAAACACAAACAAGTGGAGGAGCGATTTTTAAGAAAATATGTTTAAAGCCACTTGCAGACAGAGCTGCTTTCAAACAATCATGCCACTCGCCATTAGGTAGCAACATGCCGCCATTTATCTGCCTGACGACGGCGGCTGCGGCTTTCTGTGCGGCGATGACAGATGGAAGCTTGCGTCGCATAAGTTTGGAAACAACCTTTAGCGAGAAGTTCAGCTGGATGCTCTTTTTAAGGACTTATCAACACTTGTCCATTAGACACAAACCACTGCTGCGTGTGGCTTTGTACCAAATAGCTGAGTGTAGATGCAGTGCAGGGGGCTGTCATATGTTTTAATAAATAAAAAAAACAAGCGGTTGCAGACGAGTCATGTGACACTTTAACACCAGTGCTGCTATGTCCTTTGCAGTGAGTAAACAGACACACAGCGCATTGAAACCATAATTATGCATTCATATATGATAGTTTTAATAATAGCACTCTAACTAGAGAAGATCCGTCTTGAATGTCTGCGGCAGATGCAGAGTTTCAACATTCATTTCTAAGTTGCAAAAGCTGCTGACAAGTTCCCAGTAAGCCAGAAACCACCAGTGCAACATTACTTGTGCAACACAGACACTCTGATGTGGGTTTCCCCTTCGTTGTAATGCTGCTCTCCTCTGTGCTCCATAAACACAAACTTTCAACTAGATTTCAGTCTTCATTCCTACCATTCCCGCCCCCCCTCCCTGCAAGATTAGATGTTATTCACTGGTTAAAGTCTAGAGGAACATGACCTTTTGTGAGTGCGTTTATTTGCCCTTTCGGTGGAGTACAGCGAGACCTCAGGAACGCAGAACTCTGAGTGTTCAAGCAGCCATGTTAGAGGAAAAAAAACACCTTATGCTGAGTTGGACTTATGATATCTGAGAGACATGCGGTGACACATTTTGTAAAAAATAAAAAGTCTTTATTAAGGAAACATTACAGTCATGACATCATAGTTTTCCATATGCAGATATCATATTACACCCCACAGAGTGACCTTACCTCAACCACGACATAATCCCCCCCGACATGGCAGGCATTGAAATCAGCCCTTGTTGTCGTTAATTTCCAAATCCTTGAACACTGACTGCGCCAGCAACAATGACACAACAAAAATGGGATTTTTTTTTAGCGTTGCATTTCATTTTCTCATTGTGTAAAAATCAAAATCTCGGCAAAATTTAATGCTAAACATTTTGACGCAATCCCCACAAAGAGTGGCAGTGTGAGGCTTTTGGCCACAGTTGTGCTATAATTTCCATTGCAGGTGGAAACACCAATTAGTGATTAATTGAAAGGGGTGGAAAAATAATAAACGGCAAACACCTGGAGCAAGCGAATTTGGGCCAATCATTATCAATCAAGCTGTGAGTGAGCTACGAGCGATTGGAACTAATGGGGTACACACACCCCTTTATAATGTCGGAAATGCATGACGTTTTATTTAGAAATTGTTATTAGCAGACAAATTGAATGATCACAGTTGTGACTGTCAATTCCTCGTCTACTAGCGTGTTTAAAGGCTGCACCTTAGACCTCGAGTCATCAAAATGTTAAGCAAACATAGCATCAATATGTTGGAAAATGACCTTTTAGCTTGAGGTGTGTGTTTGACATTTCACAGAATAGCCCTTTACTCACACATTAGCGTGCTGGCATATTGTGTGTCGTTACACTGCATGTTGATGAGAAACCAAACAGTCACCTTGCAGTGTCTCACCTCTCTGTTCTTGGCTCCGAAGGCCTAAAAAACAATTTTAGATCCACTGGTATGTATTAAATATTGTTGGAGAGGTGCGTTCACATGGGAGCACAGAGGTCAGCGTGGCTTCTGGAAGCGACGCGACCCTGTTACATCATCTATTTTCACCCAAACCACACATGATATCAAGGAATGTCGGAAGACATGAAATCGAACCGTGGGATACTTACAGGAGCAGCTGCTGCACACGGGTCAATCTGGGAATTCTTGCGTAGGATTCGGTTCATCTCACTTTAGCATCGTTTAGCATCTTTTATTAAGCAAAACATGGCACTTTATTTTTACAGTCTTATGTTGCTGCTATACAGTTGATCTCCTTATTTTTTTTCTTTGTTTTTATCACCGGTTTTCTGAGTCACAATGAGTCATAGTCCTTCACACACTCCTATGTCTTTCCTCTGGAACATTTGGAAGCTGCTATTCCAATCGAAGCGCCCAGTCATACAAACACACACAAGCGGACACACGGACACATTCAGCTTCCAGGTCTGTCTTGGCTCCCATCACCAGTCAAGTTGCATTTCCACCTGTGTCCTGCTGATGCAGCTGCTGAAAAATAACCCAATGCCAAGCGCACTGTTATGATGATACCTTACACACCGCGTTTTGTCTGCCAAATTCCACTTTTAATCACTCTGTTTCGGCGATGCCAGTGTAATTATAAATGAATGCACTGCAGAGAGGTGGAACATAGCGGCGGGCGTGATTGAAGCGTTGCACCAGTCGGCGTGCTTCTCCTGTTGTTGATACACCTACTGTACAGAGGATGTCAGAGCGGTTCGTAGGCCTCCGCTAAGGTCAGTGGAAATGTGCGGTGAGATGGTATGTTTTTATCTATCGACATGCTCCCTTTGAGTCATAACATTTTACTACAGGCTTTAGGGTTTTGGCCTGATGACTCAACCACAGTTTTATTCCACTCCGAACAGACTCGATGTGAGAAACGCTTCACTAGCAAGGGATGGAAAATATCTACAGATGCACACAGCCATACACAGCCACAGTAGTGTGCGCCGGACTCTAATGATGGATGGATGGACTAATGATGGATGTACTTCCATTATCAGAATCAAACTGAACAACAGAGAGCCAAAACAATTACAAAGCAGCAAATGTTTACTGGAAAAAAAAAAGAAAAGGAGTGTGGGTATTAACATTGAAAATAGCTGCAATTCTGCATGCACGAGCCAACTAACCGGGGGAATTATGATTCCAGTTTGTTTCATTGCACATGCTTTTTTTTCCACTAAAATGATTTAATCGTGAGGAAAGAAAAAAAATGAAATCCATTCCTAGTTAAAATATATGCGCTCAAAACAACAGGCAAGCAAAACGACCTGTATTTATTGCCTCTTGTCTCTAGAAAATATTTGAAGGTTTTGGTCTGCAGCCTAACAGGGAAACGACAATGAATTTCAGGCAACCCAGAGAGAAAGTCCTTGTGCAGAGGCTAGTGAGTTTGTAAGATTTGCAGCTGTGGTGTTAATGTGTATAAATAGGGTTTGGTGTTGAAAGATTCAACCGCTGACCTGGGTTTAAGAATTATATTTGTATGTCTTTGACTAAGACCGCCTTTTCTAACAGCAGCTGTGCAGATCTTTTAAGTTTTTTGCAGAGATGTGGTGTAAACCGAACCTGGAGCCACCTTGAGCACAGAGCAGAGAGGTAAAAAAAAAAAAAAAGATAACATCTTATACTAAAATGAGAAGAAAACTGATATTAAAGGTTGGTGGTGGGTTTATTTTTGGAAAAAAATTCTTCCTCAAAAGTCCTAATCAGAAACTAATTTGTGAAATTACTGTTTTTGTAGATTTGTTGACGACCAACGATGTAAGCCTCTAAAGATGATGTCCAAGATGCAAACAGTGAGAAATAATTTGGCCCTGCTGCCAATGTAAAACACCATATGCCACATACACAGATCACTAGCAACCAGTTTAATTGGGACTCATTGTTAAATTCGCAAGAATACAAAGCAACATCAGTTCGAATCAGGCTCCATGTCACGATAGCCCATTAAAACCTTGGGAGGTCATATGGTTGCAGCCATGCTTCCCTTGGGGCCACCTTGCAACGCACTTCGACGATAACAATGCAACGTGGAAAAGAGCGGGAGAGGTCTGTCAGTGATTATCTCTGGCCGGTCATCCTCCTTTTGTGAAACAACAAGTCATTATCAGACTCATCAGATAAGCAGATGTCGACAAGCTGCTCTGTAAGCGAGAAGACCCCTCCGTCGAAACAGTACATTAACACACCATATGCAGCGCTTTTTTAAACGTAAAATCGAAACATGGGGGCTGATGAATTTATTAAAAGTGTTTTATGATGTATGTCTGCGCTCGCATAAACAAAAAGGCTGCGGCTCTGTCGCCAAAATTAGAACCACGAGAAACCACCATCACTCTTCATTTTCTTTGACGGGTCTTATAACAAACAAATGGCTATATTTAAGTTATTAATGATTTCTAACGTTTGGAAACACATGAGCAAAATTTTGTCTTTATTTCCAATTTAGGGAAATATTTCATCAGTTTGTTCAGTGTAGCCTCACAGTGTGAATGAACTTGTCAGTGAAGATGGAAGGAGGGAAAAAAATGCAGATTGGCCCTTTAACTGCTGCGTTGCATGACGGTCGCAAAAGGGTTAAATTTTGGATTTTGGAGCAGGAAGCTCGCCGGTTGCCAGGGCCACTTCCTGGATTTAAAGGCCACTCTTCCCCTCCCTCAAAGCTTGTGCTGCCGAAGTGCCATGGAGCAACACTTTTACGCACCAAAACGGCACACAAAGCAACCAATCACAGCTCAGGTGTCAGCTCACTTTTCCGAAATAATAAAACCGCCTCAGACAAGGGATTGTCCCCCCCCCCCCACCCCCCCCCCCTTTCTGCAGAGGTGTGCAGCGGTCTCACCCTGTCGCAAAGAGCTAATTGGAGTGGCCTCATTTAGCAACACGTCAAAGGGGGACGCGACAACACCGTGTCAGCGCCTCCACAAATCTCCTGCACGGTCCAAAACTTAATAGCGTGTCAGAGACCACAACTGATGCAACGGGGGTCACCGTGAGCCTAATGCGTCACTATAACGAACCCTCTCCAAAGCCGCGGCGCTGGGACCGGGCTGGCAAAACGGAGATTAATGTCCCAATCAGTGATGTGGTTAAATAAAAAAGAGCTGTGAACTATATGAGCTGCACTCAGGATTATCATCAGAAGGCAGCCAGAAACACAGAGAGACTAAAGAAATACATGAACAAAAATATAGATATGTATTTGTGTTGTTTTTTGTTTTTTCTTGCAGCTCGCAGCACTTGTGACGTTTTAGTTGTAAAGATGGATGAAGCCTATTTAGCAGATAAACCGGAGAGTTGCACCAGTGCAGCTGCGGTCACATGTGGAACTCAAACTACAGGTTAGAGCTGCTGTTAGACACTAATAAAGAATTAAATAAAGAGTTTAAATATTGCAACATAATTCAGATTGAGTCAGAAATCAATTCAAGTCAATAAAATTTGGAGTTTTTAAGATGATTAGGATGTGCCATGGTGGGATATTTGCAACATATCTGAATGAAATAATTCATTCAGAGCACTAATATATTTTTCCTTTCCCGTCTTTGTCATTAATTTGGAGTTACTTGCAAAAAAAAAAAATTAAATACACACAAAAAAAGCCACATTTCTAAACTTGAAAATGACAAAATAACCAACTGGCGCTTTCAACGTCGTCCACACACTCACAATGCATGAAGATTATAAAGCATTTTCTGTAAGAAAAAAATAAAAAATAAATACAAAAAAAATCAATGTCTGCACTCTCATCGTATGCAAACTTAGACGTTCAGTGTGGGATGGATTGCTCCATTACCCAGAGTCAGGCAATGAAATCGTTTTATGGCTGCAAATACGACAGGGTTTCTTGGAGGCGTTTTCAAATGTCTGTGTGCCAATAAACGAAAGTGGCCTTGACTTGAATTTGACCTTTTTGCATTAAGACTCTTAAGCTCACCAGATGGAGGCTCGAGCAGACCACAGTTTTTTTTTTCTTATTTTGTGCAAGATATTTCATGACTTGCAACTTGGGGGCGTATATTTACCCCCTCTTAAGTTTTTAAACTGTGGAGCTGATAAATATAGATATCACATGTCCCCTCTCTCTGTGTCTCTCCATCTCTACAGGATCATTTAGCCGGAAACCTAATAGTTAAACCCAACTGCAAATGTTTAACTTATCGATTTAGTTCTCGTTGAGTGACGGCAGCTGGGCATGCAGATCAGAGCGCTGGCACATGCATCCATCAAGGGGGCACGAGATTATAGCTTTTCTTCTAAGCTTGGACCATATAGTCCGCGTGTCAGTTTGGCTGCAAGTTCAGAAGAAAGGAGGGGGGTGAAAAATGAATTCCAATAGAAAGTTGCATTTGTCTGCACGCGTAATGTTTAAAAACAGACAGGGCAGCCATGTTCAGTCTGTCTGTGGAGAAGAGGCTCTGCAGAAAAATGACAACAAGGTCCAAAATGTCACTAAGGGGAGCAGGAACTTACAAAATGCAGCCATTAATGCCATGAAAACAAGTCTATTATATATTAATTTTCAACTTTTACCATAATGCTACAGCCTGCCTTAGATTTACTGGATGCATATGCTGTTTGCATTAAAAAAAACACCCAATTCTGACTTTTAAGTGTGTAAAAAAAACAACATGAGGTGAAAGGCTGAACCTCCATTCTGTGTGATATTTGATGCGCGGCTAAGCTGCAGAGTGTCTACCTTGGTAACACAAACGTCAGGCTCGCTTTACTGGCCACAAGTGCTGCTGATAAATATTCATGACGCCGGCGCCTGCGCTTTCTCGATATCTGAGTGTTTGTCATTTTCCAGACTTGAGCGTAAATACATTTAAAGTGGATGTTTTTTCCTGCGCTCCTATTTGATCTGGAGTCACCATCAGCTCTGCGCGCTGCAGCCCCGTCGACTGTCGACTCCTCTCTTTACGAGCGTTTTTTATTTTGCGACAGCAGCTTGTAGGTTCAGCGGAAAGTAACGCGACAGAGGCATGGGGTGGAAATTAAACAGCATAGTCAGGGTTCAGGCTTCGCGTTGGCACGTTAAGGGAAGGAGGTCTGGTTGTTTGTGGGGGCTAAAGGAGGAGAAGCTATGAACAGGAGTCTGTGGCCATAAATGAGGCAAATGAGCATGAATCCAAACAAAAAGTCGAAATGGAAAGTATTTTTCCATCATTATTACTTCGGGCTCTTAAAACAGAGTTTTACATTTGGAGGGTTTGCTCGAGTTCACATAGTGAACAAAGTGATTTTTAAGGTGGATTTAGTCTCTCTCTTTCTCTCTCTCCACATTTGTCAAACTGGCATCAGCTTCGCGTTTAAACATGGCGCACGTGTGGAGTATCCCGCCAGCCCCGAACAGCCACAAGAGCTTTTATTTTTTATTTTTATTTTTTTTAACACATCCACTTTAAAATATTTATATTTCCAGCTACATGTGAACATTTTTCTATAAAAACTGCAAAGTGACTTTTCTCACACGGCGTTGTGAGTGCGTCTCGTCTGCAGCAGCGGAGCGTCAGCACTGGAACCCACATAGATAGATAGATAGTGTTAAATAGAGTCGAAAAAGTCATTTTATTACCATCCTTCATTTATCTCCACATTTAATAGTCCGTGAAAAGAAAATATGAATACATTTCAATACATTTTCAACAAATCATCTAAAGATGGTGGGAGTCGTGGAGGTTTTTTTTATTATTATTATTTTGGCTGATATAAACGAGGTGCACGCGCACGCGCACGCACGCTTCCTGTGCTGCAGATTCTTTAAGATTTAAAATTGCTACTTGTCTCTTCGCGTGTGTTTGCACGTCTGTGTGTGTGTGTGTGTGTGTGCGCGCGTGCGTGTGTGCGCGCGTGCAGCTTTTTGACAGAGCTGCAGACTGACAGATCGTGGCTCCGTGCACACTGGCAGTGTTAACCATGATCACTGGCGGCTGCTGATGTGATCTCTGCCTAATGGGGCGGTCAAGCAAGCTGCAGCCAGGAACAATGAGGGGGGCCACACTGACTCCTCAGCTCTGCCTCAAAATCTACGAGATCAGACCAAAAAAAAAAAACACGCAGGAAAAGAAAAATAAATTAGATTTGAAAATTAGATTCCCGAACAATCGAGTCAGCAGCTAAACTACTCCGGTTTACACCGAGGAACAACCGGCGTGATTAATCGATTTCATTTGCACATTTACTGCGGGGCAAAGTGTTGGGTGTTAATTTTGGATAAACAGAAGATGCAGAAAAGGGGAGGGGGTGAATTTACTTATTACTGACTGTCAGGAAGCAGTGACGGTGCGTTTAAAACATGTAACCTTTAGCTTTCACACTCACTCACACACACACACACACACTTTGAAAAGTATGCACACACACACACACACACACACAGAGCAAAGAGTTAAAATTATTTGTGCAGCTAATCATGCACCATTTCCTCCACTGAAAACCGAACTAAATGCATTTTTCTGCAGGAATAAAAAAAAAGAAGCAAATAATCTATATTTAATGCACCCTCTATTGAGAGCACCCATTTAGTTTCACACAGCACCCATGTTGAGATCCACCTCCAAGCACCCCAATGAAACCAATAACCTCCAACGCATTGCATTATTGTATTTTTTAATCCTTTAATATAGTACGAAATGTATCCAAACATTTTTTTTGTAAACTAAATTTTACATACGAGCGCATTTCTCCATAAATACCGATCACTTCTAACATGTCACCGGTCCTTTACATGCGGATAAATATGGAAAATTGAGCTACTTACATGTAATAATACTTCCTTTCAGACAAAGCAATTGACAAGAGATTTTTATATTTATCACGTACATAAACAGATTGACACGGAATTTCAGGCTTTCACTACACGATTTTTTTCATCGACATGACATTAAATAACAACAATGATACTGGTGCTACTCAAACTGGACCTTGGACGAAAATGTTGCACTGAATAGGCTACAAAAGCACATTAATACTAAGAGTCGGTTAGGTCGACGTGTAGACTGTAGTAATACTGAATAATTCACATTTGGTTCACAACTATAACATTCTTTTCAATGAAGTCTATTCATCGCAATATTCTTTAAAACCATCTCATTTCTCCATATATCTAGGGACCACATTTTTCACAAATTCCCTTAAACTGTGATAGAACTATTTACAAAATAAAATATTACATTTTTTTCCCTCCCATCTCGTGGTGGTGAAAATCCTTATGTACAAAAAACAAAAACAAAAAAATAAAAAGAAGAGAAGAAGAAGAAAAAATCAGGCCCGCAGATAGCATGCGTTTTGAGCTCTCTTTTTGAGGAAAGTCTCTCAGTAAAAATAAGAGTCAAAGAAATATTTGAGGAGGGGTTGGGGGGGTGAGGGGGGTTAAATCGGTGGCTGTCCTCGCCTCCTGTTTGTCCATGCATTCTCTCTCTTTGACATTAAGACAGCCTGTAATTGATCGTTCGGGCCTCCCCGTCCTCCCTCAGTCCACTTTTTATAAAGTCTTTTGATTCCAAAGCAGTTTTTTTTCCTCCTCCTCCTCCTTTTTTAAAATTCTGCAGTCTCTCTTTCTTTCTCTGTCTTTTTCTCCCTCGCTCTTTTTTTCTCCTCTCTTCTCAAAAATATTTACACGTACCATTCATTGAAATTTGACGACAGCGTGCTGTGGCTGGTTGTGTGGTGGACTGCTGAGGCTGCTGGTGATATGGAGCTGCTGCTCTGGTTCTCTGTGGACGGTGATACTATGGTGGGAGGCGTGGACGACTCGTACCCTGAACTGGCCGCCGGAGAGGGCTGCGGTCCCGGATTGGTGGACTCGTGGACCTTCAGTAATGATTAAAAGAAGAAAACACACGTTTGTTGAAACACTCACAAAAAAGAGGCATCTCGCTCGTGCAAAATAGGCCTATGCGACAGGAGAAATTCATGAAACAAATCAAAAACTCCTGACTGGACTGTTTTTGAATTCAAGCCTGCAAAAAAAAAAAAAAGAAAGGAAAAGGAAAAAAAAGAGAGCATATACCCATAACATAATTATTCTCATTAGGGTCTTAATCTCATTTGTCGGTTGAGAGAAAAGAAAGAAAGAAGGTGTCAAAGCAGATTAACTTGTGTTTCTCTATTTCTGAAACAAAAGCTGCTCGTCTTCTCCTAAATATCACACAATATAAATATTTCTTATCGCCAATAACGGCCCAGACAAGCTACACAGAGACATTCAAGCAATGCAAAACATTCAAAAATTCTGTTGAATGAAATAAAATCCATGTGGGTTTACCTTCATGTGTTTTCGGAGGGAGCTGGGATGTGTGTATGACTTGTCGCACATTTTGCACAGATAGGGCTTGTCCGACGTGTGGACGTGCATGTGTTTCTTGCGGTCGCTGCTGTTTGCAAACCGCCTGTCGCAGCCTTCAAACTCACACTTAAAAGGCTTCTCACCTACACAAAGAGGAAAAATAATAATAATAGTAAACACAATGCTTAACACCGGCGCTCCAAAATCCCATATTATGCATGATTATAATTCAAGATGTTTTTGATAGAAAAAAAAAGACTTAATAACGTTGAAGATTTGATTTAAAAAAATCTGCCTTTTTAATGCTTTTAAATGTGACACAGTCGAGCTGTAATCTGCTTATTAATAGACTGCAAATGAATTGGGTTTAAGCCGTTTACGATCGTGGATTAATTCATTTAATTCAATTTAAAATATGCATCACAACTACGACTTTCAATATGAAATAACAAAACAAAAGCAAAAAGCATGTGAAATATTTTCTGTTGACAACTGCACTGAATCACATGCCAGTGCAGAGACCCCAGCTGCCTAATAAATAATAAGCCGGATCGCATGCATATTTTGGATGGGATATTGTCAGCGTGGAATTTTTTTTTTCTTTTCTTTTTTTTTTTTCTCTCGGTCTGGATCTTACCGGTGTGAGTCCTTTTGTGAATTTTTAGATTTTCCGATCGAGCAAATACTTTGCCACAGCCGGGGAACGGACACGGAAAGGGCTTTTCTCCGGTGTGTACTCTGATATGATTCACAAGTTTGTATTTGGCTTTGAACGGCTTCCCTTCTCGGGCGCACTCCTCCCAGAAGCAGATGTGGTTGGTCTGCTCCGGTCCCCCCACATGCTCCACCGTCAGATGGGTCACCAGCTCGTGCATCGTGCTAAAAGTTTTGTTGCACGACTTTTTGGGGTTCGTCAGCTGCTCCGGCTCGACCCACTTGCAGATGAGCTCTTGCTTGATCGGCTGCCTCATGTATCGAAAGAAGGCCCCCGCTCCGTGGTGCGCGGCCATATTCATGTTCATGGGGCCGTAGCCGTGCAGCTGGGTCGAGGCGTAGTGGTCGGACCGCGGGCTCGTAACGTGGCCGTACTGGTCTGCCCGGCCGTACATGTCCCCCGAGAAGCCGAGCCGCATCTGGCTGTTGACCACGTTGGAGGACGCATGGCTCGCCGCCTGCTCGTGGAGCCCCGGGAAGAGCAGGTGCCCCGCCGCATCCGAGTGTCCATGTGGCCCTGCGAAACTCCCGGAGGCGAACAAACTGTGCTGCGCGCCGGCGGCGTCCCCGAATCCCCGATTTCTGAAGAGAAAGTCCCTGGTGGAGTTGAACGCCGCCGTGGAGTAAGAGCCAACGTGGGTCGGGTGGTGGTGGTGTCCCAGGGCGGCCGCCGCGTAGCCGGGCGCCTGGGAGGAAAACGCCGTCTGTCCGGAGCCGATGTCGTGGGAGCTGTGGTTTATTTTGAAGGCGCCCATCCCATCCGCGAACGGATTGATCCCCAACGCCACTTCTCTCTCTGTGACTTCGCCTGTTGAGTGATGCCGCGAGGAGCCGAAAGTAGTGACTCCTATGGTGGGATACTGCGGTCCTGCGTCCAAGAGCATCTTCAGTCTAGACTCGCCGAGACGACTGAGAGCAGAAATCACAAAATCACGCGCAGATATTCTTCCTCCCCCTCTCTCTCTCTATCTCTTGGACCTCTCTCGACTGAGCAAACTCTCCGATCCTCCGCTTTTCTGTTTACTTTCTAAGACGCGAGGAATTCCCCTATACCGCTCATCCGATGCGCGCGCGGAATCATGTATACATGCAATATTGTCTTTTGCGGTTTATCTTCCTGTGGCGCAACTTTCACCTCCTCAGTCAGGCGGTGAGCTCTAGACTGATAGTCGCAATCATTCCTGCAGATAAATGAATTGAAAAGACAACACAGTCCAGCCCTGATGAATGGGAGAGGAGGGGGGCGGTCACGTGGGCCCGCAGCCGCGCGCCCATTGGCGGAGCGCCTTTCCCCCCAATAACATCCACTCACCAAATAACAATCCACGGCGCAGGGCCCACACTTCTATTGGCCTCTTTGCATCATCAATCCCAGATATTGTGAGATTGCTGACTGTGGATTTGGTTAAAAGGCTGAATAACAGCAAAACAAGAAGAGAGAGAGAGAGAGAAAAAAAAAGAAAGTTGAGGAGCGCGAGACGAGACAACTGGCCGCGTGGAGAGCTGGAGCACGTTATGCAGTCACAAACCGAAGGAAGTGTTTATAAAGCAAATGTGTCAGGTTGTCTTTGTTAACATTAGATGGTGTAAATGGTGACGTTTTGGTGCATCTAACTATCTATCTATCTATCTATCTATCTATCTATCTATCTAGCTATCTAGCTATCTAGCTATCATAGCACTCATAGGTGGACGCATGTCAGGTCCAGGTATGCACTGGATGACTTTTACGTCTCCTCTCCAGGAAACCCTGCAGGGGAGGGGGGGGGGGGGGGTAACCCTGAGGTTTGATATGGAGTCTGGCCACTGTCACCACCACTACTTTCTCAGGCCTGTTATTATCGCCTCATCCCTCTCGTTTTCTGCAAGAAACCTCCACCTCGCCCCGGTGTCCTCCTGACTCGTGCGCGCGGGTGCTTTCCGTGTCCACAACCCGCGTGTGCAAAATTTGTGTTTTGGATTTCCACATCACCGTGCTCACCAGAAGCAGCAGCAGCAGAACCCCCCCCCCCCCCCTACACACGTCCATAAAGGTTACCTTGAATATACAGGCCGGTGTTTAACTCGGATGCACCGGTATACCTAATGTATCCATCACGTTTTGTGGCTGTGCTTGTGCAACTTAACTCGTTTTTTTTTTTTCTTTTTGCAGCAGCAGCGGCAGCAGCAGCAGGCCAGTGATGCATATCCTGTGTGCAAAACGTTGTGGGTTGTCGAAGTTATCAAGTGGGATTTGCGGCGCTCTCTGCAGGAACCTCCGGCTGCTAGAGTTCAAAGCCGCATGCACAGACGTGCCATGCGAACCATTAAAATATCTTCTTGGCTACGAGGCTAGTTTTCTACAAGGCATTCTCCAAGTCAGTCTTGGGAGAGCAAGGAAAGAGGGGGGAAGTTTTTTTTTTTTTGGTTGTTGTTCTCAACTTAACAAGTTAAACCTACAGCTTGACCCGACGGTGTAGGTAGCCCACTACTCTGCCATGCAAAATTTGGAGGGATCTTTCAACAGGTGGAGAACGGTAAGAATGGCATAATCATTGGAGAAGAAACTGGGGATCGTGTGCTCGGGCTTGCAGCAAAGTGGGGCTAAATTGGAAACTGTGCGCCAAGAGAGGAGTTGTTGGAATTACGCATAACTTTGCAAGTGTATTGAAAGTGTGTGAGCGCCACTTGTGCGCCTCAGAACGACTCTAACATGTTTGACTCTTTTTACGCGTAAAACATGCGTCCTAATTAAAAAGGCCAATAACCGTTTGGTGTCACGATCCTAATGTGCTGGAGTCATAGAAAGTAAAATGGCTACCAGGAGCTTTTTAGGATTTACAGTGAAAGCCACTTAAAGCCAAAGTAACAAAGGCAGCGTTTTATGAGACCTCTCTGCAATATTCCGCTGAACTATTCTTTTTTCTTCTCTTGTTTTGGGATCTTCTACAACTCCCCTGCTCGCTTGTCTTCAGGAGTCAGGAGTGACTGCATGCACAAGTTGGACCCAGAAATAGCTACTTCAAAGTTTTGCATTACGCTGGTGCTGTGGTGCCTCTGAAGGCTACAGCTGTGATCCTCATGAACCCCACGCGCAAAGGCCATTTAATAAACATCTTTTGGATCCGTCATGTCTCAAAATATTGACTCAATTCTTAACGTGCTGGATGTGACGCTGTCAGCAGCGATTTTGACGAGTCAATTCAGGGGAGCAACAAAGAGGAATGCAGTTCTTTTTTTTTTTTTGAATTATTTTTCTCCTATAAAATATCAGCCAAGTGAGCGAGTGTCCTGTTACTCAGCACATTCACTTGATTACTTCTCTTCATGGCTGAAAATGACACGTTCACTCATCCAAAAACACAACAAGTTCACATTATGTCCAGTTGATTTTCTCATCAACGAAAATAAAATATGTAAAAAGTGTTTATAAGATCCTCACGAGCGCCTGAGACAATAAATTCAGGTTGTAGTTTTACAAGCTTGACTAATTATTATTCCTATAAGTTAAGTAAGACATATTAACACATTTCATATTCCACATCAGAGTGATCGCTACTGTCTGTGATCGTCTTTAAGGTCACTTCTGTCACTCATTTATTTTTGACTGCAGCTTCAAACATGAAGCGTTCATCAGTCCAAACATCCCCTCCCAAAAAAATCTGAAGCGTTCGGCCACACAATTTTAGCTGCACCACACAAGATATAAGTCAAGAAACTTCAAATAATAAAGTCACAAGTGTGACAGTAATGACTGCTAATTATAGGATTATTATTGAGTTCAACCTAAAGAAAAATGTTCTATATTTCCAAGTTGAGATATTCAAATGAGTAAGTTAGATTTTCGGTCATTTATGTTTATTGCAGAGACGAAAAATGTCCACCGAGCTGAAGACTATAATCCGTGTACAGTAATGTCCAAATATTGCTCGACATTTTAATGACTCTACGCTGGATTTTTACGGCACTTCTGTTCGTCGGACGATGTTTAAAAAGTCAAAGTCAGACAGAAATAATAATCAACAGTAAGTGATCATTTAGACGGCATGTTGTCATGATCCATAACTAGTATCTTACCATTAAGCATTCAAACAAGAAGCAGTAAAGAAACTCGAGGATAACGTATTACACTTTGTAGGATAATATTGTAACCGATACTTACAGTACACACACGTTTTATTTTGAACTTAAGTCTGCAACGGCACCACCTCCTGTGACCCTCATCTGCCGCCGTCCTGGGTCTAAAGTAAAATTACCCCGGATCATAACAACAGGTCCCGTCCATTACGGTTTTTTTTTTCCTCGGGACAATGGCCGCAGCTCGCCCCATTCACACTTCCTACACACACGGATCCCACCAAGCGGAGCAAGCGGAGTCAACGCTGCGCTGCGCGCTGAAGGCAAAACGACTGGATGTGTAAATATGGGTCTTTATCAAAGCGCGTATTAATGGTATACACGCCGGACTATTTTAAACTCTCACGTGGAGTTTTCCCTTTTGGTTAAAGTCGGCAAGTCTCTCTCCGCAGACACCGCGCTTTCGCGTGCGTAAAGTTGTGCGTAATTTGTGCGTAAAGTTGTCTATCAGACGGTGCGGGGCGAAATGAAGATATCACTGCATTATTTATGATCCTTGCAACTTTTATAGTGACAATATGCATACTCTTGCGAGGCACCCTGTTTTGTAATCGCATAATCAAAGTCGGGAAATTGCTGTTTCATAGCCGCGCTGCCTTTGTCCGCGGCGACAAAAGAAAGGCGACTGTATATTTGCATCAACTTTTTTAGGAGTTTTATTGTACAATAACCTTTGCATAACAACTATTTTTCTCAAGCGTTGCCCGAGGCACTGCGCATGCGCGCTGGCTGCTCGCTGTCACTAAGACATTTTTCTTCACGTTGGAAACTGTCACTGGTGACGTCAATCACCGAGCTCTGACCAATTAGAGCGCAGGGTGATTGTTTAGCTCCACGGGCTGCAGCGCCTACCATGAATCTCTATTCAGTATCAAAGCGTCCTGCTGCTGCCTCTCAACCGAATGGGATTCCATGTAGTCTGCAGATAGACTTAACTTTATAATTTTTTTTTCTTTATTTTTCATTGCGATTAAAATATATTTGTCATCATCATTATTATTTTGCCTGCTGTCAAGTTATTCTAAAATTAGGAAGTAATGAGCGTGGATGCATTGGGAAGCCCCGTGATGGACCCTACGTTTTCCAAACGGAACACGGCGCTGAGATTAGTTGACTTGGCAGGGGCTCACCACCATCACCATCATCACCACCATACCCCTCAGAGCGTGACAGGCTTCCCGGGGTTCAGCAGCCATCCACACTCAATGGCTCACTCGCACCCTGGGGAGATTACTGCGGAACCCCGCCTGGGGCCGAGTCCATTCGGGCCAGAACACATGGGGCACTCCGCGGCCCTCAAAATCAGCCCAGCCCATCATTATCCCCACCACCATCACCACCACCACAATCATCATATGGCAGGCCACAGTGAAGTGGTCTCCAGTCAAACGGGAGCTTTTGGCCCGGTTCAGGCGACATCGGTGCCCTATTCTATGTCTCACACGGCCCAGGCTTTATCCGCAGGTAGGGATTTCCTCATCCGGAGAGATCTGACAGCTCAAGCCATGCCAGTACTGACTGACCAGACTGCTGGTTCAGCCTCTCACCACGGAATGTTTGTCTCAACAACAGGTAGCTATCCCGGACACTATGGTCATCACCCCGACGCTGGGAACCATACCCTCTTCTCCGGACTCCACCACGACCAGCCTTCTAGCGGATCACCGGGTGGCCAAGCGTTGAATGGACAAATAAGGTTAGGACTACCTGGAGAAATGTACGTTAGGTCTGATCACTTGAGTCAAGTGGCAAGCTCCAGGGCTGATCCGTTCTCCGCGTCGCCTTTGCACGGCTACGGTGGTCTGAATCTGAACATGAATCTGAGCGCGCACCACCACCACCACCATCACCACGGAGCCGGCGCCTTTTTCCGCTACATGAGGCAGCCGATCAAGCAAGAGCTCATCTGCAAGTGGCTGGAGCCGGAGCACTCGCCGAAGAAACTTTGCTCGAAAACTTACAGCACCATGCACGAGCTCGTGACGCATGTGACGGTGGAGCACGTCGGAGGACCGGAGCAGGCGAACCATATATGTTTTTGGGAAGAGTGTCCGAGGGAAGGCAAGCCGTTTAAAGCCAAGTACAAACTTGTAAATCACATTCGCGTGCACACCGGGGAGAAACCGTTTCCGTGCCCGTTCCCCGGCTGTGGGAAAGTGTTCGCGAGGTCCGAGAATCTCAAGATCCACAAAAGGACGCACACAGGTCAGTGGCTTTAAATATTCCCGAGGAGAAATGTTGTGGAAATGTTGGAAATGCGCTGCAATGTGTCAAATAAAATCATCCGGTCGCGTGTTGGAATTTTTAAATAAGGGCTCTGCGTCGTATCCGAGCACAAGTTCGCTGATGTTTTGCGTAATTTTCATGTTTTCTATCGGCTTTAATTTGGATTTTTTTACGCACGCCAAACACACTCAGACGAGCCATGCCAATTAATCAATCCGCGCCGCTGATACATCAGCGCGTATAAGCAGCCACTGGGGCCACCTGTTTGTTGTGAGTTGCATCGCAAGTTTTTTTCCCCCCCTCACAAAGGTCGAGCTTTTTTTGGGGAGGGGGAGGATTATGGTACAGCTCACTCAGGCGTTTGACGGTTCGACCTCTTGTTTACACCACAGCACAAAAGAGCTGAGGCCCATACGTCAGCTCTCGTGCGCGTAACTTTGGCACACACATATGGCTGGCAGCAAAGTTGGAAAGGTGCATCTTCACCTCCGGTGTAACTGAGATGATGATGAGGATGAGGATGATGCTTTTTCGTATTTCTTTATTTTTCCTGCCTCGTTGCTGTTTTTTGGCTGTTTTACGCACGTTCCTTGATTTAAACCAATATAATATCCATAATAATAGCTAACTGGATTTATTGCATTGTTACATTTAAGGCTACACACATGGGTGTTATTTTATTTTACAGTAGAGCATTTTTAAGTGATATGTCATATACATGCTGGAATAATAAGCATGCTTTTGGAGTGATGAGCTTTTTTGGTCGCCTGTAGCCAAAGCAACAAGTTGACAAGTGCACACGGCTAAAAACAATTCACCAACAGGTTGGGCTGCAGAGCTGCACTGCGTCCACGGTGCAGCTCTGATTTTAACTTTAAAAAACACACACACATAAGAGCACAACATGGCTGCGTGCTTCTCCTGTGGCCCCAGTGACGTGCCGTGGAGGCAGCGAGGGGATCGAGGAAGGGTGGAGGGGGAAAAAAAGAAAGAAAGGCCTCGAAATGTCGAGTCAGACTACTTGTAAACGAATACAATGATTACATTCCTTTTTCCTCGTTGGCTGGATGGCACCACCACCACCCCACACACACAACCCCCTCCTCTGCTCCCATTTCTGCGCCCTATGTATTATTCATATAATTTGCTCACATTACCTAAGTACAAATCTGTTAAATTATTTCTGTGTGTTGACTCCCAAGGGGCCTGGTCTTTGGTATCATGTTTAAAACCTATCCGAAAGTGTGGTTATGGCTGGGGCTGCCCCTGGGGTCTGTTCCTCGACGGTTTCTTGTACTACACTAATATCCTTGATTGGCTCTCTCAACCCAACAGCTGAAGGTCAAATTGATATTCAACCCGCAAGTGTAATTAGACAGAGGCAATTACATATTCTCAAAAGCTTTAATCGGAGGAGAAAAATCAGCAGTGGATGATTTCCGTGTAATTTATTCAGATTGTCTTTTTTTTTTTTTGCCTTGTCATAATCAGGTAGGAATACTTGTTATTAAGACGCAAAATTAGTAGACGTAGTCCGTGAGCGTTCCGCGAGGATTTTTTTTTTCCTCTCAAAGAGCAGACAGGCTGCCGTTAGCGAGCACAACGCACACACACACACACACACTCACACACAGTGGGTGAAAGCCCGGCTGTGCAGGCGATACTTTCATTTATCATGCTTTTCAGTTGGTTTTAGGCCCGCTACGTCTGTGCCCATAGCCTGTCTGTTTTGACGTGTGCAGACGCCAGGTATAGACCCAGGACAGTGGGGGTTCAGCCCTCCTGTTTACACCAGACTGAGGCTCGTGGCAGGGCTGTCCAAACAGGCAAACTTTTAAAAGTGCAAGTGTGTGGAAGTGGGGTTATTGTGGATGCCAAAAAAAAAGATTGAATATTTGAAAAATTCAGCAAAAATTCATCAAAATGCCAGCTTCTTTAAAAAGCCAACATGTTTTTTAAATATATATTTTTTTCTTTTCTTACTTGGATACTTGTTGCTCAGTTTTTTTAAGCCCATACAGTGCAGTTATCCCCATTTAGACAGGACACATTTGTCTCACTATCATGATAATTATAATACATAAATGGCAGGCTTCAAATCTGTGTATCTGACTGTGTCACCGTCACTGTTTCACAGGTGAGAAGCCCTTCAAATGTGAGTTTGACGGCTGTGACAGACGCTTCGCCAACAGCAGCGACCGGAAAAAGCACTCCCACGTCCACACCAGCGATAAGCCCTACAACTGCAAAGTGAGAGGCTGCGATAAGTCCTACACGCACCCCAGCTCCCTGAGGAAACACATGAAGGTGCACTGCAAGTCCCCCCCGCCCAGCTCGGGCTACGAGTCGTCCACCCCGTCCCTGGTCTCCCCCTCCTCAGACTTGGGCCGGGAGCCAGGGGGCTCCTCGGTGCTGTCGGAGCCGGTGGGAGCCTCCCAGCCCGCGAATTTAAGCGAGTGGTACGTGTGCCACAGCTCAGGTGCCAGCGGCGCCCAGACACCGCCCAGCGGGCCCTCCACGCCCGACCCCACAGACGAGCCGCCGTACAGAAACCCAGAGCCGAGGGACGCGTTTTAACCCGCCTTGGACCCGAGCTAAAAGCTTTGCCAGAAGTGACAGAACACATTCTGAAAAGCTCGACTATTAAAAATGGTTTGGCTTTGGTACCTATACACGCCTGTGAGGGCCCACTGGTCCCCCCAACCCCAACCACCCCCACTTTTTTTTTTTTTTTTTTTGGATGAGCCACCAAACAGACACCCAGAGCCAAGAGACGCATTTTAAACCACATTGGAAGGAAAATGTGCAAAACCTTAAAGACGTGCTAATTTCTAGGCACAATAAAAGAAATATATTTTCAAACCTCAGTGATTGAAAATGATTGGCTCAGTGCCTACACGCCCTGACGGCCCACTGCTCCACTTGTGGAGGGAGAGTCGTGTAAATCCGTTAGACTATGTGGTGCATTATTGTAGGCTAGGCATGTTGGTGTAAAGTTATTTTGTAAATTCAAGTTTCGACTTCAATATGTTTTTATTTATTTTTCAATCTGATCTCGGAGGGATTTTTTTGTATCATCGAACCAAAGTGCATGTTTCAATTAGGGCAACAGTGTACATTTGTAAATTTTGTAAGTTTCGATGTGTCGATGTGGATAGTTTTTTTGTAAGGATCTGTCTCGCAGCAGTTTCTTACACGTTACTGCAGTTATTTGTACAAACGTTTTTATGTTTACAGCTTTTTTTTCTCCTCTTCCTCTTTCCATTTGTGCAGAAGGTTCAACAATCGAGCTGTTTCATAATAAGCCTGCAGTATTTGATATACAACCGTGAAATTATAAATGTTTTATCAAAGTGGGCATTTTGTGGTTTTGTATCATTGTCGTCAATATCTATATTTTTTTCCTGTTTTTGTTTTTTTTTCTCGACTATTTGAAATCGAGCAGCACTCAAAATGCGTACCGAATTGCCTTGTAATTTGTGAGTATTTTGAATAAATCTTGTATGACTAAAGTGAAAAACTCTACTGAGCCATTCGGGTCTATGTAGATTTTACACCCGGTTATCAGTCGTCCTGCAATTGTAAACTTTTTCTGGGAAATATGTGGGGGGGAAAACTTCTGTCTTTTTATGTCTTTAAAATTAATATTTCCATCCCAAAAGAAGCTGTTGCTTCCTTTAACACACACCTTGCAGAAAAGCTAATAACACACCCAGGTCCATTTTAAAAATCCAAAAAAACCTGCGAAAAATCCAAAGAAGCACAAAGTAAAGAAAGCTCCTTTACTTTGCATTTAAATATGAGATTTTTCCCAAGTGTTGAAAGGGCTCCGTCTGAAACTGTGTTAAAGTCTTACTTTCTCTGCTGAGCTTTGGTCGGCAGACGTGGGCAGCAGTGTGATGAAGGGGGCTACACAATATTCTGATCCAGACTTCAAAGAGCATTTCCCTACAAAGAGCCATTTTTTTCACGACGGTGAATCCTCATGGTGAATTAAGATTTCTATAGCAATGGCCAAGTCAAACTCAAATGATATGGGGCCAAGTCCGTGGACTCAAAAGCCCGCTCTAAAGAATGTAATATTTGCTTCCCATGGGGTAGGAAACGGTAATCTATGTCCTTTATATCGCAGACGAGGGCAGTATAAAGAAGAAAAATATATTCTTTTGCTCCGGGCCTACTTTACGACAATCAAAGGAGAAGCCGCTGAAACGCAGTTGTCCCGCACCATAATAGACTTGCATTGCGAGAGGACCGAGCTGCTCAATGGATACATTTAACCACAGTCATATTTTTAGCCTTTATACACAAGGAGGGCTGATAACTGCGCATGTTTATAATGACAGACGTGTGTGTTTTCAGCTTTGAACTTGTTTTTCTTTTTCTTTTTAGAGAACAGATTTATTTTCAAAAAATATATTTAAAAAATGAAATTTGAAAGGAGTGGAAACATGAAGTTTACCAAAAGAGGTTCGCTGTTGAACTTTTTTCCTTCTTTTTTTTTTATTTATTTTTTTCTCCTGACTGAGGTGGTAAACTTTCAGTCCGGCTTTGACTCAGGCAGAAGTGGGTGGAAACGACACAGCTACAACTCTGTGATACGTTTATAGAGTTTGGTTAAGTGCATGACAGTTCGCTCTGTGTGAGAGGCCCCGCTGAAAGAAAAGAATAAACACTAAACCAACCAAATAGAGGAGGAGGAGGAGGAAGAAGATGATGATGCCTCTTTTGGCACCAGCTCTTGTGCGTAAAGGAGACGAAACAACAAAACAAAACAAAGAAAGGATGAAAAAAAACACAAGATAGTTGGATCTCAATTGAAAGTGGGAGTCTTTGAAGTGGAAGTTGATATCAGAGGGATTCTTCTAGGTCGTCTGAACGACGTTGATGACACGGAAAGCCTTTTGTCGCCGATTTGTTGGGCTCCTCTCTATTGGGCTGCTCTCTATTGGGCCGTCTAAAGCTTTTAGTTCCAGTCGTCAAAACGGACAAGAACTAACTGAGTCGCGTAAAAACATTTTCCATTCAGCGCTGAAAGTGAAGGATAGGCAACGTTTAAAGGGGTTGTTTCACTAGAGAGAGGGAGAGAGTTAATGCACGAGTCGGGAAGGTAAAAAGCAGTTCAGAGTGTGATCTTCACCGCAGGCACAGATCAAAGACAAATGGACTTGAATTCATTGAGAAGCCACACAGTTAAAAATGATTTTATTTCGCTTTGTGGTGCATGCAGGGGCTGCTCTGCGATAGTTTTACTGAACTTTACGCGCCATTATTTATGACTCCGAGCAGAATTTAAACGCCCAGAAAAGAAGTTGGAGGCAGGTTTTGGTTTGCAGAGGAACTTGGATGCGAAGAGTTGAACGCGTAAAAGTGAAGTTTGCGCCCGCAGCAGAGATAAAAAAAAAAAAAAAAAGATTGTTTTGGCTTTTATTGTGAAAAGTTAAAAACCCCGGCGTGCAGACACCGGACACCACGGGCTGCTGGGAGCGTAAGAGAGGATCTCTAACAACTGATCCCGGTTGGGTTCACTTATGGCAGGCGTGGGGTGGGGTGGTGGGGGCGCTTCCCACCTTCAGCTGAGTGACAACCTCTGATCTGATATCAGCTCTGGGGTCAAGAATCAAGAACAGGTGGAGAGAGAGAGAGCAGTTTCACATGAAATATACATGTTCGCGTTAATTATAGAAGAGCTGATGTTTTAAAAAAAAAAAGAGAGAGAAGAAAAGGGGGAGGTTTTGAACTTCCAAAGAGCCACAGAAAAGGGGAAAAAAGAAGAAAATGAATCCATTTCGTTTCTTCCGAGGCCCTCTCGCCACCGCCGCTGCATCCTGAGGCTCATTTGAGTGTGAAATATCATTTCTTTGTAAAATAATGGAGGCGGTAATCCTACTTCCGGAAACTGTCCGGCATTATTGAACAAAACCCTTTTAATAGGGGGATTAGCAGTCTCGGAGTAAAAGCCTCACTCACTCACCCCCCCCCCCCCCCCCCTCTCCTCTTCCTCCTCCTTCCACACCACCCCTCATCACTACACCTCCCCTCACCCTTTTTTTCCCCCCACCTCCTCCCCTCCACGCCCACCCCACGCTCCCAACACCACCATCAGCACCTCCAACACCAACCAGCCAGGTCATAATTATCAGGAATGAAGTGGCCGAAATTGGCATGGCAAATAAAGAGAAGAGACGGGGGGAGACAGGTGCAATGGAGCCACCAGAGGCGGACCGGAAAGGGCAGGGCGGGAGCAGTTAGAAAGGCGCTGGGAACACTGGGAGCACTGGGACAAGAGAAAAAAAAAACATGCATTGATTTTACAATGTATCACAGTCGATAAATAAATAGATTTTATCTGAAAAAAATCCCCCAAAGGCACTTTTATTTGACACTTTTCTTCTATTTTTCCCCTCACTCCATAAATATCATTCTGTTTTTCTTTGCTTAAAGGGGCATTACACTTTATTTCTTCCACTTTGCTCGCGCGTGCAGAAGGTGAGGTCAAAAGGCCAACACTCTGCCGCAGCCGCAAGTTAACTGCGACCATAAAGCCTGTCGTGAATATGAATATTTTTATTCCGATAACACCCCAAGGTTAGTCTCCCCCCGATAGGAGGATTTACTGGATCACGTGGGGGTCCCTCCGTGATGTATAGGCTACCGCGAGCTTCCGTCATAAAGATTTATGACAACCTTTAAAGCTAAATTAACTGTATTCCACGTATGAAAAGGTGAGCCGAGGCGGGTTTAAGGCGACACCCCTGCGGTAGCTTTTTTGTATATGGCGGGCAAACCTCACATAAGTCACAATCTTAGGGGGGAAAAAAAGCCATAAGCCCACTCCCCAACACCCACCCACCCACCCTCCCTCGCTCCACGCTGCAGGTTTTTAGGATTACCGTCATCCGCCACATTTCAGGAAACGAACTTATTCCACTTTCATAGACAAGCCCCCCCTCCCTTCCCCTCCCAAGCAGCCCTATACTGGGCCCGAACACGGATCCTCTAACAACCTCCACATTATATGGCAGAATGTGCCACATACTTCACACCTGCACCCTGAATAGCACGCTCCCTTTCAGTGTATGATACGCCTGTTGGCCTTGGTCTCAATGCAGCTGCGTGAATGAATCCGCCCGAGCCGCTTATTTGGGTCTCTTTTGATCTGAGAATCTCTCTCCTCCGCTTTCTCATTTTGATCTGTCGACGTCTGAACCGAGGAGAGAGAGAGAGAGAGGGATGATGACTTCCTCCTTGTATATGAAGGAGAACTTGTTGCTGCAGTGCAAACATATAGGCTAGATCTGAATATTGTTGGGAGGTGGGTGGAGGAGGAGGGGGGGGTCTTTTCATGTGCAATGTGCAGCAGCTCGGTGTAAACAGTAATCTTGAAGGCGCACTATTTCTCCCCGCGCATTAGTCCAGAGGGGGAAAAAAAAAGGTTTTCTCCCTGTTTCATAACAACCACCTAAAGGGAATTATTTAAGATGTCAAAACCTAATATTAATGTAAATATTAAATAACAAAAAGGCTGCTCAGACGTCAGGTTTGAGAGAAGTGGGCCATGCATCACGCGGAATAAATGGTTCTGAGTTTGAGGACTTGCCCTTTGGCGGTTGAGTCTTACAGTAATTTATCATAACTGGAATTTATCATCTTCTGCTGACCCCTGCGTGATCTGAGAGGGGCGTCCCGGTGACACGAATATCTGACAAAAGCAGCAGCAGCAGCAGCAGCAGTCATGGCTGAACAGGTGTGTTCAATTCAAGAACAATCTGAAATTGTGCCAAATGACACAAATGTTAAAGTTCCGGAGGCCTCGCTGCTTCAAGTTGTAGCACTAAACAAAACGACTGTGTGTGTGTGTGTGTGTGTGTGTGTTGGGAAGTTGAGATAGCCTCTGCTGCTGAAATAAAAATAAAATAACGATTTTTTTTCTTCCCCTCGTCGCTCTGCTCTGGAAGTGGTTCACGAACAAGGAAATGGACCGTTTTAGGACAAAAAAAACCCTCCTACTGATTTAGCCAAAGCCATAATGGCAAAAGTGCGTTTACACACTCGATAAAGGAGACAGTATATCATCATATATCAAAATAACACAGAGTATTAAGGGATGCAAATGCTGCCAGCATTATGAATCATTGGTTTATCTGCACTATTTCACACGTCAGATGGGAAATATGTTCCAAACAGACAAGCAAATGCACAGTTTGAGAAGCGCCATAATGCATGTGATCAGTCTAGCAGTATCGAAAGACTTTGGGTCATTTCGCCATCTCCCGCAGGAAAGACATTATGCCTCTCATATTTACATACTCTTTAATATTTGTCAAACATTCATAAATTACAAACTAATGAAATGTTCGACGGTCCTTGGAGATCAAGCTAATGAAGACATAGACTTCTTTCTGCTTTCTGACACATCTTTGTTAGGTTTAATACCATTCTCTCTCTATCACGCTCTATTAACTATTATTATACTTATGTCAGGCCACCGCTGACACGTTACGACATCAGGATCACCTGCTGGAGGTGGGCACGCCGTGGGATATAAATGGCCTCCATCTATAATGCCACTAGCCTGGATAAAAAAAAAAAAAGTGGTAAATGTTGGTGAGATTTGCTTATTTTTTTAAATGAATAAAATGTTCTGACAGCAGTCCAGCGGCATCACGCTGCCCTAAAAATTTACACAAACACGTAAACAAATATTTTATTTAAAAAAAAAAAAAAAAAAAAAAAAAAAAATAGTTTCAAATTAAAAGTGTGTTTTAAGCGTATTTTTTGTTGCAAGTTTGACGCGTGTAAAAAAAAATAGCCCGTCCTCTTTTGAGAGAGGAAGGGGGGGGGGGGGGGGGGGGGGGAATTCAAAC
>JBCAUF010000072.1:8730448-8747448 GCA_038406115.1 Haemulon aurolineatum | reverse complement strand
TGTGTGTGTGTGTGTGAGCACTGTGATGACATTTTGCAAACAAATAGATGACACAATTGCTAACTTTTCAGGATGCAACTTGTGCGAGCGGTGACGTGGGACAAACGGGAACGACTCCGGATTCGTGCAGCTGGCTCCGTGTACACAGAAAGGCAGCACAGACTCAGGTATGACATTTCATTTTCCACTACCCATGTCAATTTCTGTGAATAAACGCTGGTTTAACATGGTGCCCACGAGAGTTGGGAGTCCTCAGAGAAATCCACGCAGCCTGAGAATCCTCTTTGAAGGCGCATTCCATAGGTCACGCGGTGCAGACACCACGCAGCCGCGCCGTTTCATCCTCATCAACATTTGTGTGGGCCGCGCAGCCCCGGGGCCTAAAGAAACACGCTCGGGATTTCTCAGTCTATAGTTAGCGAAAAGGCCAGCTCCTCTGGCTCCACTGAGCAGGGGGACAAGCACTGACATCAGTGCAGCCGGCTCTCTGATTGGTGCCGGCGGTGGAATAGCAAAATCAGAAAGCTGCCTGATTGTGTTTCAACTTATTCTGTGTGCACTGTAATTGAGATTCATTGTTCACTGCATGCACAGCAGGTCCTGCACACATAGTGTAAATAAAGGGGAGCCTATGTTTTTTCTGCCAGGTTATTCCAGACTCAAGCGTGTGCTATTTTAACCCTGTGTGCACACTGTGACGGTCCACGCTCTTATAAAGCCTCTCGTGTTATAATTACATCATCTTGAGCCTTGTCATTCAGACACTAGCATGTGAAGCATGTAAACCCCATGGCCGGCTATATATCAGCCTGCTTTGTTTGACATTTATACACACAGCCATGGTCTTGTGTAATTATGAGCTTACTGTTCTGTCAAATATTTAATGCCTTGTAAAACAGCCGGCTATTTATAATGTACAGTGAATGCTGCCATGCTATCTGTGTGAGCGGAAGAGGCAGAGGGTTAAAACATAAACCCTGACATGTGCACAGTAAACATGATTATAGTTGTAACCGTGCGCGCGTTTAAGATGCCAGCAGACACCAATAACTCATCACACTTAAGTTAGGACTCAAAAAACAACACCCATATATTATGGAAGTCAGCAGAACAAGTCATGCGACATTTCACAGTGGAATACAATTTTGCATCATTTACATGCATTTGCTGTGATCTGAACCTTGAAAATTATATACACGCTGGTGGTAGAGGAGTTCAGATCCTTTAATTACAAAAAAGCAAAAATAAATAAATAAATAAAAAAAGCTCTATAACCAGTCAAAGACTGGCATACAAACCCTTACTTAAGTTTTAGGACAAAAGTATTAACACCGCAAGTTACATTAAGTTTTAAAAGCAAAAAAACCCCCTCATTTTGCAGCATGGATCCTGGTGTGAGAAGACATAGTTCAGTAAAAAAAACATATTTATGAGCTTATCATATGTTTTAATGTACATGTTATAACTGAGACTTAATTAACTTGTTGCTTCCTGTGCAGATGTCAAGTATAATATGTTCCCCTAAAATTAATTGATGTAATGTATACATTTGCACATACTGTGGTGAAAATATGTACAAGTACCTAAATGTTGTATGCAAAGTAGCGGTAGGTATATTGAAACCTTCTCATACAGTACTAGTACAAGACATAGTTTTGGGACCTAATACCACAATTTGCATCAATGCAGAGGTGTAATGTAACTCTGCACAAATCGGAGGTACTTCACACTTCTAGTCCAACACAGTTTAGAGGGGAAGCATTGCACTTTTTACTTACTTTAGTTACTTACAAACATATTATACGTTTATGAAATGATACATTGTTATAGATAAAATACTTAACAGCACACATCTTGACTAACTTCTAAGGTAAAACACGTTTTGCATATTAAGACATCAGCTATAATGTTGGTCATATGCCACTAATGAGGCTATTTTGCTGTAATGAGCACTGTTACTGTTGGCACTTATATCGAGGATAATACATACCTTTGTTTTCAGAGTAGGGCTTTGTTGTAACAATGTGAGAGTACATTTCAACAACAAATTGAGATCTCAATATAGCAGCTGTATTAGAATCAAAATAAATTGAAATACTAATTATCAAGCTGAAGGGGAAGTTAATAAGACAATGGTGCCTATTTTCAATGCATTATAGCTTTCAATATTTGGTGCTATTTTGGTCAGTGCTAAATAAGCATACATAAGTAAATGCAGTGGTGGAAGACGTCCTTTATTTAAAGGTTTAACATGTTAACATTTTTCCACATTTAAACATCTAAAAATGTCCACACGTATGTTTTGTATTTTTTAGACTTCCCAATGTGCACTCACGTTATCCCAAATGTTTCCAATAATATTCAAACCCAGAGAGAATCGTAATTGTACAGGCGCCTTCCGGGGTAAGCACTGGAAACCCCAGATGATGCGTCGGAGAGAGCGAGGGAGGAAGTTGGCGAGGGTGACGGAAATAAGACTTTGATACTCGTCTCTGAACATAATCTAGGCCTGAGTCACATCAAATAGATTTTCATCAGCAAAGATAGTAATAACAATAAAGACAACAGCTCCCATGATACCACGCTAGTACACGACATCATCAAACTGTTTTTGTTATTGTTTTGATTTAGAGACCGTTGACGGCAGAAAACACATACTGTGCATTCAAGTAAAAGTAGAAATACCACTATCTAAAAATATTTAATTACAGGTCCTCAATTGAAAATGTAATTAAAATACAGAAATAATATCAGCAAAATGTGCTTATAACATACCAAAAGTTAAAATACTTATTATGCAGAATGGCTCCATCCATAGTGTTACAAGTATATTATTAGTCTTTTTTTTTACCACTAATAAATGTACACAAGACCATGTTGAAGTCACTAATGCGGGGCCAATTTTAGATGCTTTGTACACTATTGGGTAGATTAGCAGTATTGTACTCGTTAATATCTTATACTAAGCAATATTATGCTGTGTTTGCAATGTAAAAGGTAATTATAAGTGTCAAAGTGGGATGGAGTAAAAAAGTAGAACGTAAATGCTCATGTTAAGTATGTCAAAATTCTACTTGTGCACTTGTACTTAAGTAAAAGTGCTCTGAGTAAATGTATTTTGTGACTTCTAACCTCGAAATATCCACTATAATGCCAAAGGCAACTGCTGTGCCTCTCCACATGCAAGTGTGGCCCAGTGGTCAGCGCGAGGCCACAGAGAAAGTGGTCGAAGTAATGGTGAACACATGGTGGCTGAACATGTTGGCTCAAAGCAGTGTCCGGCTCGACCAATATGTCAGTTTCCCACAACGGGGAACTTGACGTGTGGGAATAGAGGCTCCATGCATGGCTGCCATGCATTGGCCCTTACGTTTTGCACATGTAGGTAAACAATCCCGCCTTGTCTAGTGAGAGGCCTGCGTTTATACATGGGCGCAAAACATGTGTTGCGGCCAAAGTCGCATCAAAGGTCACTGAGCTATGCTTTGAACACTTCAAAGCTTGGGGATGAGACTGTAGCTTTTAAGTTTTATGGCAGGTGTAAGCAGGGGTTGCTGACCAGCCCAGGGTGGTCTGCTCCCTGGTCTGCAAGAGGCTGCTGGTGGTTAGTGTGGTCGAGGTGGTGGTGGTGTGTGGAGGGCCAAGGCGTCGGGGGCAGGGACGTAACCGGCTGACCGGCCAGGCTGTGTCCAAAATGTCTTCATGCAGCAGGCCACATTTGGAGTCCTTGGATCTGAAAGGGTTCCTGGGAGCAGACTGGACACAGGCAGACGTCCACTTCAAGGGTCTCTGGTTTCAGAGGACCTCAGCAGGGTACGTCTCAGGCCTGCGTCACTCCCATTTGGAAACAGATACATTGGCAGAGAGCGAAGCCTGATGACCATACCACAGAGTGACCACAACGCTGCACCCTCCCCTGACAGACCAGAAACAGACCCTGTAGCAAGTTCAAAGGATCCAAAGGGGTCTCGCCAAAGTTCATTTGCTGGAGTTCATTCATCTCGGCACCTGATGTGGTTCACTGCTCCTTGTTTCGCCAGGCATTTCGGTTTTAAAGTGCAAGACTTCAAAGGTGGCAACGTTATTGAGAGTTCTTATTCAAAATGAGTCTTTTTAACAACTGCATTGCCCCCGCAACGCCTACACCCTACCTTTGAGGACCGGCCAATTTCATTAATAATGAACTAAATTTTCAGATATCCCACATCATTCTCTTGAACGCATCGTAATTATGCCATCAACGGGCTTGTGTGATGAGGAGAAGAATGAGAAATTTTAGATGGCAGCATGAGAAGGTTTTTAGAGATTGTGTTGATTTTGGCCTCAACCCAAACAAAATGGATATTGCTTCAAATGACTCCACTCACAAACACACTTTGCCCGCCTCAAGCTGCACAAGTCCACGTTCTGCAACAGAGCTCCAAATTCACGCAGTCGGGTGTGCTTTAAAACACCACATTATGAACATTGAAATCAACACAAAGTGGCTTAATAACTCCTCCGGTGACAGAGCCGGCTAAATTGATCATTTTGAATGCTTTACAATATCCATAATTATGCGAGTGGAATACAAGGTGCTGCGCGTCTGGTTGATGATCCCGGGATGACAGGTCTATAACAGCCCCCTCTCCTTGAGATAGTTGGAGACCCACATGCACATTGAGAAAAGCCATTACAAGCCCAGGGTGAAGCAGGTGTGTTTGCGGCACTTCACAGATGGCTGGGAGCGTTGTTAATGAGAGAATAGTAAACACCAGAAAACTTTTATCTTTGATGCGAGATTGTTTTACCAAGTGCGCAGCTCGAACTCGTCAAAGCGGCGGAACGCGAGGTCACCTCACACGTGGGATTTGATTGACCCCTGTCCAGATACTTAGCACACAGTTTATGGACTCGCTGACACACATTTTACTGGAGGTATTACTGGAGGCAGTCTTTAGATGACCAGCTCAACAGCTTTTTTTATTTATTTTTTTGCTGCTGCATAACAAACAGCACATATGTCGCAAACGTAGCCCAAAGATGGCAGACCTCTTGTTGACTCTTTATTAACCACATCCCATTAAAACTGAACATTTTGCAACAGCCGGAGAGCGAGGTTTCTCTCCACTTTGCCGTTGTGCTGGGGTGCTGAAGTGAGATGATTAAAAGTGCATTACCTGAGCCTGGTGATTCCCTGAATGAGCTGTGCTAAATTGGTTGTTTTCTACGTTGTGATTAATTGAACTTCCAGGGCCACATTTCAACACGCTTTGTTTTTCTGTCCCCAGTCATCACCTATTATTAAAGACAAATTTTCAATATCTCTCTGGGAGTCCAATTAAGGATTTACATTGTGACAGTATTTTTCACTTTAATTACTATACATAGTGCAGGCGTCGACATACTTCCTTATTTATCAAACAACACAGAGGAATGGAATTCATCACGTAAACAGATAGTTAGATTCTGTAATTGCCGCTTCTTTTTCGGCTGAGCAGGAAAAGAAAGATCCAAAAGATCTGATAAACAACTGAATAATATCTCCTCTGGAAAGTGACTATACAGCATATTCATGGTGAAAACTAAACAAACGGAATAAAAGCATACATGGCATGCATGGCCATGCTATTAGCAGATTGTATACAGATGGAAAAGAAATAAAAAAGAATGGGATTTTAATATTATTATAATCCTCAAGCACTCAACAGTAACTCAACAGCTGCTGTAATATTACACCGCAGGTTCTTGAATCACAATAGCTTGTGGGACTTAGCTCAAAATGTATGGTCAGTGATATTAATTTCATTTTACCTCATATTGGGCAAACAGTTGGAATCCCTTTGTAGCTAGCAGTGTTGTAAAGCATTAGCGGATGCCAGCGTTTGGCGGCGATGCCTCGTGGCCACTGCACTCGACTTGTGCACAGCGCTTGACACTTGGCATTCTGGGATTCCCTTTTAATACTTAAAAACCTAAATGCCTCATTGTTGGAGACGACTGCAATAGTGTTGAAGTTAAGTGGCTCCAAATTGAAATTTCCTGTGGGTTTGCTGCCTGCATATGGAGCCAATAAAAGTCCTGTGGCCCTGAATAAATGTTAATTTTTCTTTTTGTGGGTCTGCAGGGTAAGAGAAATGATGACAGTTTCTCTACTAAACATGCAGATGTTCTGTGAATAATCATCTCATTTCTTGAAAGAAATTTAATAAATAAGAGTGGTGCGGCAACCCTCTCCCAGTGATGGTTCCCTAGAAGCAAGGCCCGCAGTAGTTTGAAGCTACCCATGGCATCCTGCTTAATGCCCAATTTTCATTCGGCATCTATACCACCTCCTTTGTGTGACCCTGCAAATATCCTCTGGGCCTCTTCATTAGTCTGTGGGGCCTGTGTGCAAAGGCTCTCCAGTTAATTTGCCCCGGCAGGACTGTTTCCCCTACTGGAGATCAGCAGGGGAAAAAAAAAAAAAAAAGCCTGCCTCAGTCGTTCAAAGATTCACAGAGGCACGCTTGATGCAAATATGTATAGCGGGTTTCTCTTTCTCCATTTTATAACATATTCCCTTCATCCATTTTAAGTGCTTCAGCAAATCTCTCACACCACTCATTGGCTTGTTTATGGCCAGCTCTCATGGTCTGATCTTGTCACGCGCCGGTGATGCGAGCACGGCGGTGGATCATGGCTATAACAATTTTTTTTTCTTCTCTTTTTTTTCTGCATTGTTTGGCCGACCACTTGCTGCTACAATTGACCTGCGAGTGGAGCTGATGACCAAGATGACTAACCCCTGGGGAGCCCGAGTCAGGGAAATCATGCGAGAGATGGAGAGAGACAGAGAGGGGAGAGCAAGAGACCAAGACCAACTTGCACAACACGGGCGCCGCAAATCACACACACCAACACACACTGCACCGTGTTTCCACACTGCTCACAGCGGCCGAGCCCGGTGTATTTCCTGTCGAAGCGTCTGCGGGCCGAGGAGAGATGCCACATTTATGCAGCACAAGGCCGTCATTTCTTTTGGGTTCAGGGGCTCCCGGCGAGACGCTGGCATGATGCGCCCGGCTCTGACAGGTGCTGCCATCCCGACAGCGCGGCTCGGCCACCAACCAGACAAGAGTTGTCTGCTCGAGCCGCAGAAGACCCAGGACCGTGCTGGGAGCGTGATCCCAACTTGGCACCGGCCACAGCACCAATCACTGGAGCTGATTTAATTGTGTCACTCTTGGGGGATAAAAGAAGTTGGGGGAGAACAGAAGAGAAAGGCATGGCTGCAGTGAACTATGAACCATGAACACAACATTTATTGTTACACCTTTAGTTTAAAACAACTCTAAAATCCCTCCTCAGCCTCCAGTAGGGACTATTTTTTTCAAATTGTCATGGTAGGGTGCGCTCCCCAATAGATGTAATGTTTGTTATCAGAGGCAGACGTGGAAACTGAGTGAAGGAACCGCTTTCATAGGAGACAAACTCACACCATGAAACATTTGGAAACATGTCTTCCTCCGCTGCAGGGTTGTGAGGTTGCACATGGAAAACATTAAGCTCTTTACAGATTGAATAAGGATGGGCCAATAAATGTCAGGAATTTCAGAAAGCGGGGCCGAATCAGACAGGGTGGGACTCCATCACTCGCCTCCAATCCGGCGTTGCATTCATTATGAGAGCGAGCATTCCTCACCACATCCCACCTTGCGGTTTGCTGTCTGCTCTGTAATTAGCTCAGGCAAGCTATTGTTTCCATGACAGCGAGAGCATGCAAGAGGCAGACAAAACATAGACGGGGAAAATAAAGAGCGAATGAGGAAAATACAGACCAGGTGGACATTTTGGACACATCTATAAAACAGTAATGAGACATTCACAGTTCACCTGGCAGATTCTCAGTGCCACTCCTCTCCACACTGAATGGAGAGCAGTGGGGTTAAAGCTGCAGAAAGAGAAGGGGGTAGGAAAAAAAAAAAACAACCTCTAAAAGAGATGAGATTAACATGGTGCTGCAAAGAGATCAGGTGACAGTGTGAGAAAGACACATTAAAAACACCGTGTTGACGAGATTGAATGTGTCAGCTTTAATTTGGGGGGACTTTGGCTTAGTGCGGGCTGCAGATGATCTGGTCCATACTTTTGCTGGATGGCGTCCAAATCTGTCTCCTTGGAAGAGTTACTGGGCCATGGGACTTTGTCCAGACACCCCAAGGAAAGGCAACCTACACCACAGCGCTTCAGATGGGCTCAATTTGATTGGTTGCAAGAGTGGAAGCATATATATATTTTTTTATGATCAAATGTTATATATATATTATATCTGCGTGGAATTTGTCTCGTTTTCTTTTTATCATCAGATGCAAAAGTTGGCCAGCTGCACTGGTACTTGATCAGCCGGGGCAATCTTTTGATCTCCACATCTGATTGTAAATTTTTTGTTCCTTTTATGATGTTTCTCTCAGTACGTTCGCACAGTTCTCGCTGTGTCTGATGTTTTTAAAACTTAAGGATTTGTCAGTTATGCTTATTTAAGCATGTTACAGTGGACACAGGTTGATAATGAATATTATTTTGACTCTCCTCCAGGAAACGCCCTCCATAAGCATTTTACTAAATATCCTGTACTCCTTCTGCTTCCTGTCCTATTTCCCCATTAAGACTCCACACTTGAAGTTTACTTCTTGTGGTTTAACTTTGAGCAGTTTGGATCATAAAGTTGTACTTATCAAGTGACCATTTTTCTGCTCATCCCTCAGCTCCGAGATTTACGGGGGGTCGAATCGACGGAGTGAAATCATAGGTCTACAGATGTTTTCAAGATGTTTTTTCTGTCAGTTGCAGATTATCCCCTGTAGCAAAATCTCATTAAAGTGCAATTTACAGAGCTGCACTGATGTTGCCATCAACCAAAATTAAAGGCATTAATTTTTCAAAGAAGTTCACCGAAGTCCTCACAATAAATGATCTAGCACTTTGTAAGAATGATTTGCCAAAGTATTATTTTGGAGGAAGAAATTAACTCACATTAACGGAGCGAGGGGATTGGACATAGGCTACAAAAAAGATGTGCAAATGTGGCCATTTAGTCAGAGCGTGTCAGTGCGGAGACATGCATATTAAGGCTACCATGCTGGGACAGATGAGGGAAGAGGGAAATATGAAACCCTGATGGAGGTTATGACACAGACACACAGAGAGACGTGTACACTGGAGGGCTGAGGCGCCCACTCTGCTGCAGTCACTGCTGTTGTGTGCAGAGGGACAGAAAACAGTCAAAACTTGCATGTAGTTTGGTTAAAGAGAAGCTTTCCATGAGCTCTGAAGTGTTACTAAATGCACAAGTCAGAATGCATTAATAAATATTTGTCGCCGATTTAAAATTGATGTATTGGTGACATCTTTAACTTTTATTGTTGTAGTCACTTTAAAAAGCAGAAGCAGGTTTTAATGTTAAATTATACTAAAGAATAAATTAGTTAGTTGAGAATTCACACAAGATATTTAAACATAAATACACTGTTTCTTACAATATCACCACAGACACTGTGCCTTTGAAAAGTTAAAAGGAGGCTAAATTTCTTTGTTTTCTGCCCTTATTAATGTGAGAAACAGTTTGGTTTTATGAAGTATTAATAAATTATGACCCCAAAATTAATTTTAAAAGATTGAAATTCTACTTAAAATTCGACTTAAATCACGTTTAATGCACATAATTCTTTGAAATTAAAATAGGGGATCCAACTGGAGGAGAAGGTCAGTCACAAAGAACATTTGGAATTTAATTTATGAGGAATTTCTAGGATGTCAAACACTTGGAAAAATTGCAAAACTCTTGTGTGCGAAAGGCTGAGATTCCTCCATGAAATGTTTTACCACCACAGTGAGTGTCTGCACGTTTTAACACTTGTTAAATATTTTGACTGCTTGTCACATGCTGGCATATTAAATACATTTTCAATAAGTAATTCTTAAGATTAAAACTGAAATAATAATTCCTAATTTGGAATTTTATTTTATTGTATAATAATAATAGTAATAATAATAATAACATAAACAATAATAATACTTAATAATTAATAATTCATTTTATTACAGTTCTAACGAATCCCTCTGTAATTTCTGTGATAAGTCAGTGAAATATAAACGATGGCAATTACCCAGGCCGGATTTTAATATACCGTGATGTACATTACAAGTCATGATTGATCACTGAGTGGACATCGAACATGGGAAGTGCAGCTCCATCTTTTAAGTACATTAAAATTAATACCATGAAATGGTCTCTAAGCTGTGCAAAGTGCGCGGGCAGCGCTCGGTCCCTGCAACCAGTCCTGGGAAGCTGCAGGGATGTGATTTATAGTGATGAGGAGGTACTCCTGCGGACCACGTAGGGGACATAAAAAAGTAGAGCATAATATTGTATAGTCCGATGATTTATGTTAGTATTTATGATTCGGAAACGGTGCAATTAACATTCATAGACTCGTGGTCTGAATAAATGCAGACTTGCTTATAGGCCTGTGCAACTCAGCAAAATGACGAGATACTTTAATTAAGTTAGTTAAGAGTTATTATTATTATTGTTTTCGACATTATTATTATTATCATCACGATTGTTACAATTATAATAATTATTATTGTTACATTGTTTTACCTTTTGCTGGAAAATGAAAAACTTTTTTTTCTGAAAAGCAGTGGCGGGCTATGACAGAGCCTTATTTCAAAGTTAAAAGTCTGTCTGTCTGGGCAAAACAATGCAAGGCGGATATACGTTTAATTAAGTTAACTCATGAAAAAGACGTCACAGCATGCCGCAACCAGCCTGCCCGCTGCACATAATGTAGGCGAAAGAGCAAATGCATGGGGGCTTTTCTTATGGCCGGACGCTCTCTCTGAGGCACTTGTTTTTGTCCTCAGCTCACACCGTCGGGGCGTCACGCCAGAGCCTATCAACTAAATATCAAAGATGCGGAGTGTCGGATCCTTCCACTCTGCATTTTTACCTTATTTCATACGATCCCACCTGCTGATGCGGGGTTAAGTTATTTAAATGCGGCGTCTATTTGGGACGCTGCACACGCACGCATGCACGCACGCAAAAAAAAATGCCATTGTCTTTTTTTTTTCTCTTTCATCCTCAAATACAGAAATCATTTGCAGGGAAATTATAGGCCTCGCGAGGGCAGGTCTTTTGCATACTAATTTTGTTAGACTTACCTCCCGTGGTCAATGTTCGATGTGACCATTAGCGAGAGCATTAGAATTTATTTTATTCGATTGAAAAGACAGTGTTTAGAGTAATGTGGCGGAGGCACCTTATGCCAGCTTTAAGATAAATGAGCGAGACGCTCTTTGTCTTGTTCTTGGACTCGGGCCTGCTGCAGACATGCCTCGGGAGCGTTTGAGTGGCGACTTAAAGAGATTTAAGGAAAACACGTGGCCTTTGTACGTTTCGCACAATGGCCTCCTCCTCAGGTGCCTCCTCAGTGTGAGAGAGACGCTTTTTGTTTTGTTTTGTGTTTTTTTTTTCTTCTTATGGAATAATTCGCGTTGCATAACTTGAAAGCGGATATCCTCCACCATCACTGACCATGAGTCTATCCGCTGACCTTCATATCTGCAGCCCCACCCTGTCTGCACGCATCTCCGCGCCTGATTGAATTACACAGGCCCATATTTCTAGAGGACACGTTTTTTAAAAGGTGAAAGGAAATATTTTTTACAGGCTGAAAAATAAACACTTCTCCAGCTTTGGGATTTGTTAAAGAAAAAAAAAAAAAAAAAAAAAAGGCTGTGGAGTGAAGCTGAAGCTGGAGGCAGGAGAGATTTTACTGTTGGTTACTTTGGGGGGTTGGTGTGTTTGAATGGCAGGAGGGGAGGGGGGAGAAGGCTTCAAAAGCTGCTTACCAGCAGGTGGCGGCAGCATAACGTTTGAGCGGCCCCACCCCTTCAGCTTCTGGGTTGTGGACTTTCTGCTAATATTGACAGGTGTTTTATCCTCCAGCTCAGGAGAAATTAAAACTGTCAACATGTCAGCAAATATGATATTATTGATCACCGATGAGTGAAATTCAAAGCTGTTCGTACATGTTGTCAGGGAGGTTTGAGTTGATTGTTGTAACAAAACAAAACAAAAAAACCCCCATCTTTGGTCAGTGATGATCATTATCTGATTTGCAGACCTCGTGCACTCGCGTGTCTGCTTTGACAACAATACATTTTTTGCTTGTTGAACAAATCACAGCGCCGTCTGAGCGTCAGCGGCTGACACCTGGACCAGACAGGATAGCCATCAAGGTCCTTTGTGATGACTTCTCCCCGGTGGTCAGGTCCCACCCCCTTATGTGGTGGGAGTCATTCAGAAGATGAATCACATGATGCATTTTTAATTTCCCTGCCGTGGCCCCGGTCCAGGACTCGCTGGGTCAGATGGAAATGAGCTGCCGGACGGGCCCGGCGACATCAGCCCGACGAGGGCTGCGGCACTTAAGACATGATGTACGACGGTCATTACCGGAGGCAGGTCAGGAGGGAGTCCGGGGTCAGCCTCGACCGCTGAAGAGAAACCGGCAGAAGAGGCGGAAAGTGTCCGGCCAGTTTAGAAGACGCCACGTCTCTTCAGACCTTCTCTTGGGGAGGGCGGGAAAGAGGAGGGGGGCCCCAAAAGACAGCGAGGGATTATTACCCATCCTCACCTCTGCTCTTTGTTCACGTACAGTATACGGCTGCAGCACTTGCCCTGCCCTCTCTTTCCTCTCTCTCTCTCCTCTCTCTCTCTCCCTCAGAGGTGCATCACAAATAATGGCTTGACATATGTGGCACTTATCAACACGTCTGCAGACAAGTTGGCAAGTCACACATCTATTTTAGTTTGAGGTCGGCTGATTAGTGGGTGCAGATACTGGATTGAGCGCATGTGTCACTTGCACTCCTTGTGTTGGCACGGCGCAGCCCCAGCACAGTAGATGCTCCGGCTAATTATCAAACGTCTGACGGCCTTTTCTTCCCCTACCTTTGATTGAGAGCTTGACCTTTGCCTCCCCGAGCGGCGTCGTGGAAGTGGCTCCCCCTTTTGTGAACCCGCTTCTGGGTGGCTCGGGCCCGCGATGCAGGGGCCTCGGTGTTGTGTCTGGTGTCACAATATTTGGGGTATCAGAGAGAGCAAATAGATTAGAGCAAAGCAAAGGTGTGAACGTCGATGAATATCACCGCATGCATCTCCGCGACGAGATTTCATCGCTTCCCTATTACGAGCAAAAAAAGGGTTATTCAAAATTAAACAAAAGTGCCTGACAAGTAGAAAGTTAATTGCATTCAAAGCCGCCTCGAAGCTCACATTCCTAACGCAAAGAGAGGACAGCGTGTCAAGGAGATTAAGAAGTGAATCAAGCAAGGAGAGAAAAAGGGGAGGAAAAAAATGAAAGGAAATAACCAAAATGAAATAATGTGCTGGACCACCTCTCGAGCGAGTACAAGCGTGGCATCTGTGTCAGATGTTGTTAATTAATGTCAGTATGTTCCTCGCTGGCACTTGGCTTCCTGTCCTTCGAGCGGGGCAGATCCTAGAGTAGAAGTGCTTGTGGGGAACATGTGTGTGTGTGTGCATTGGGGGGTGGGCAGGGGGGCTGCGGGGTTAGAAACAGCAGTGGTAGGGGGTGTTAATCCCACTCATTATAATTCCAGTCTGTGGCCTGTCTTGGGAAAGGAACTACAGGGGCCTACCGCCACATCTTATCAATATGTATTTCCCCTTTTTCACCTCTCCAAGTGGCCCCTGACTGCACTGTGGCTAACTAGCCTCTATCACTGTCTGTGTCTCCCTGTCAGCATATATTCCAACTCGTCATCATGCGGAAACCTGTGACATAGATGATAATGCAGAAACACAAAAATCCTGGTGGATTTTGCACAGAATTGAAATGATCCACAAAAATAAATAACCGTTTGTAGTCACGGAGCTGCTACACATGTGAAAAATAAATATTTTATATATTTTGTGAAGTGTATTTTCAGTGTTGACCTCAGGTCACTGTGTGGGGTCACTGGAGTATGCCATGGTCAAGAGCAACGTGATGGCTCATGACTAGGAACTGACGCTGAATACAAAATAATATAAAGTGGTGAGAACGAGTGTTTTGTCTGTGTGTGATGATGGAAAACATGTACTGTGGCTAACAGCAGGTAAAGAGAGCAAAGACAGAAGAACTTGGAAAGTAGTGGATTTCTCTGAGTGTATGATTCTTTGAATTTTTACAAGATGAGAAACATTTTTTTATTGCATATGAACTATTTTGACTCTAATGTAGGCCACACCCGTTGAAAATGTAACACCACACGCAGTATTAAATTAACATTTCATAAGCCACACAACTAGTAGGTCTTTTTAAGTTTCCCCTCCAGCGTTTTCTTTAGTTTGTTTTTTTGCAACACAATAAACCCTATGTCAAGTTGTACATTTTGTCATGTCTTTGGGGAAATCAAAGACTTTAAAGACAGTAAATTATTTTTAATGCTTGCACAAAAATAATAGGCCATTTTCTAAATGATGTGCCATGCTGGTGCCGGGGATCATCAGGATGCCAGTTTTGCCTCCCTGTTGATCGGCTAATTTGAGACTGAGCGCACCTGGTGTGTCTTATTGCGTGCACAAGTGCCGAGAAATGGCACTCTATCTACTGGGTTTGGTTATTTCCATGCAGAGCGGAGGTACTGACGATGTTAGCATTAACGGGCCATTAAAATGAAGAAGGATGAAGTCATTGCCATGAAAAAGTTGCTGCGCCTTGCTAAACGAGAGACCGGAGCGGGACGAGATAAAGAGGAAGTGGAGCTTTTCAACATGGCCACCATGTCCTGTAATGACCAATGTTCAGCTTTTATAAGCCCTCCACTGAGCAGGGCCTCAGATTAATGTAGACAGGAGCGTGACAGCAGTGGTCTGAATGGACTGCCGTAGGGACCCCATTGGGGCTTGTTTCAGGCGGCCCATGCCTGGTGGTAAAAGGGGAACGGCTGCAACATGCAGATGTTAGAAGCATCTAGAACTGTCCCATATCCAAGAAAAGCTCTAAAAGCTTTAAAAGGACTACAGTGAGGCGAGGGTTATGGTTCTGACTATTAGAGTGTATCTGCTGTTTATCACTTCCACCTGCCTTGCTTTGGAGTACCGGGGCGTCTAGCTGGCGACTGCCTCCAGGGGAGCGTCGGCAGCTTATCTTTTCAACAGGTTTTTGGGTTGTTGTGGACAGCGAATCAGGGCAGGCTCAGCAAAGGAGTGGAGCGCAGTTTGGGGTGGCGCCACACCTCTGCACTAATTTCAGGGTTAGCAGAACGCCCAACAGGAGAACAGCATCGCCATGGCAACAGTTAACAGCTAAAAGCGCTGTCTACAATCTGATAGGGGCCCCAAATAATCGCTCATCACGACACACAGGCGATTATAGCAGTCCCTCTCCAGCATGGAAAATGTAGGTGAGCGTTAAATCTGTGTTTTTGACCTGCTAAACATTTCATTCTATTTACACAACACTATAACAGCAGTGGCATCGGCAGTGCCTCGAGAATTTAATACATTTTAAATCCCTTTTTGTTCGAGCTTAGTCTTGTTTTCATCTCCAGATCTCGCACAAAAGCTCCTATTATTTAGCATTCACACGCGATCACAAAGTAATAACACAAGAACAATAGCTTTATCCATTTGGCTTTTCTCATTTATCTTTTAGCAGACGCACTCTGTAATAAAAACACCGTTACATTTGCTTTGCAAACCAACCGAGCAAATTTACTCTCTCCACGTCCGTACGCGATATTGAAATGATTCCCCCCCCCCTCTTCCCAGCGTACAAGTGATATAAAAAGCGAATGAAATACGTGAGAGTACATGGCAAATCGGAAAGAGGGAGTGATAGTCAGTCAGGGGCAACCACAATACACTTTCCATCAGGATCTAGTCAATTTATCAGAGGAGAGATGTTATTAGCTTCCAGATAGCTGCAGCAAAAGCATGTAGGTATTTTCCTCCCCATCAGTCTCCTTTATATTTTTAGATGTTTCCTATGTGAGTACAATGGCCTCAATATCAAACATTTTAAATGATGCTTGAAATACCAGTCACTTGACTTTGATGTCACAGGCAATTAAATCCAACCTTACCCCTTTCCACCGTTAATAACAGCAATCTCGCCCGGCCTAGTGCCTAATTAATATGTGCTATTTGTCACTTTGCCTTGACACATGTATTTCAAAGTGGGGGTGGGGAGAGAGAACGGCTGCAGCGGTGAGGAGGTGGCTTCGGAGAGGAGGGGAGGGAGAGGGGAGGTGGAGGTGGAGGTGGGGTGGGTGGTGGAGGGGCAGTGGTGTAAGAGTGGTATGCCGGGCTTTCATTAGGCGGCAAAGGTAGCGCTCCTCCTCGCTCCATCTCCATGCTGCTAAGTGGACGGCAGGTTTAGTGTAATTTGATTTCATGAGGGGACATAAAGGAGGGTATTTAGACTCAGATAAGGTGCCGCTCAACACCCAGACAGATAGGGATGGTACGATACTGGTGTGGATGCTGGACTGATGTAAATGTCAACCATGATATTTAGATTCTGGCCAGTTGAAGGAAAATATTCACTCACATGAAGGGTTGAAATAATGATTAAGATAAATTATGTGCGACTCCTTCCCTCTGATGGTGATTATTTTTCTCACACGGCGGATGCTTAATTTCGGAGCGAAAAATCTCCACATTGTCTATTTGTCCGTAATTCTGCGCCTTTTAGGAAATCATCATCCTTCACTGGAGTTTGACTGTGGCAAAGCGGTGCTTATAATTAGGCGTGTGTTTGTTTGTGTGTGTGCACGCATGTGTGTTGTGCATCTGAGCACATGCCTTGTCATTGCCAGTTTCCACTATGGCTCGGCGGGTGGGAGGGCAGCGCTGCAACGTTGCAATGAAATCAATGATCCATGGTTCTTTAGATGTGACCAACAAACTAAGTTGTCATCTCATTCTGAAACAAAAGGGGTGACGGGGGGAAAAAAAAAAA
>JBCAUF010000072.1:8623465-8634498 GCA_038406115.1 Haemulon aurolineatum | reverse complement strand
ATGTATAATCCACATGGCGTTAGCCAGCTGCATCCTGCCATTTGTCAGGATCCAGTCAGGACATAGAATTACTGCTTTCCCTGTGGTCATCAGCCTGGTCTGACCTCCCATATTGGAGCCTGGCTGCCTCAGACTGATCAGAGACTGTTTTTAGCATTCATTGTCATTGACATGACATGTGGATTTGTCTTGGCCCCCACAACGTGCCACAGTTTGTGTAAAATTACATGTTTTGTTTGTGTTCATACGGCTACCGCCCAAATGACCATTGGGGAATGTTTTATAGCAACTGGACACACACCACTGTGATACAGAGAGTTTTAGGGGTGGAAACAAGATTTAGTAGGGGTGTGTTTGCATGTGGCTGAGTGTCTGTTTATTTGAGCGTATTAAATCTACTCACTGACAAAACTAATAACGTTTGGAGACCTGAAAGGTGTAAATAAAACCCGTTTCTTAAATTTTCAGCTGACAGTTGGTCAAGACAAACTGGTATTATCATCATTATTATTAAGCTCTATTGTTCCATGTTTTTTTTTTCTTGCAACGTCGCAGTCAGAATATTATATACCGTTGTTTTCCAGGACAGCAGAGCAAAACAATGCATTTTTTTGGGTCATAAAGGCATGCATTTCCCAGGACTTTACGGGATCTGTTGATTTTAAAGCTATCATTTTGTGGATAAGCTACCATTTTGTATAAAATGTCACGATTTCCTTTTAACTTGCTCCTGCATCTGCCATTTAGATTATGTCATGTCTATCCGTTGACTTGTTGACAGCGTCTAAGGCTTTTTTAAATGATGGGATGCAAAACGGCGCACACCAGCAACACAGCCAAACCCTGCAATCTGTCGCTGTGGTCAGTGTCCTTTAGCAAGAGAGGAAAAAAAGAGCAGACAGGGTAAAACTGGAGTAGCCACTGCCATGAGAATGTACATTTAGAGAGGGTGTGAGATACTGGCACGCACTGTTGCAGGGGCTCAGTGAGTTGTGGGGCAGCATAACGTATAGATTACGGCTTTCTTGCTGCCCATTATTGCACTGCTTTCTATCTGCAGACTGTGGGAAGAGAGAGTCCCTGCCCATTTCTTGTTTGCTTAGGATTACTGCCAAAATTGACACTTTGTGTGCAAGGCATCCAGGATTCCTAGAGTGAAGTCTTTAGCCCAAGGAGCAGATACAGTATAATTGTCGCCAGCAGTCTGCCAGTTGTATATGACCTTGTAAATGTCTCCAAACCCTTACTTTACCCAACACTTAACTGCTGGATGTATGTTTCACACTGTTTATTACTTGCAGGTATAATCGGCTACGCCCCATACATAAACAGAGTTGTTTCACAATGGAACCTCCACGACAATGATGACGACCAGCTCTTCTACACTAAAATATACTTGGATCCTTTACAGCGAGTAAGTATCTCATAAGAATGCCAACACTTGACGTGAAAATAAATCTCTAGAAAACATATCTTGGACGGCGAAGATACTCAATGTTTTTGTGCCTTTCAGCAAACCCTCAACATGACTTTGGACCACAAGTGCCAAATTTTCCAGAACCTGAACGGGGCTGTTGGTGAGACATTACAGAGATTTATTCAATTTCCTGCAAATCTGTACCATTATTATTTTTAAATCATACATTCAAAACCCAAGTGTCATGAAACCTTGGACACTGAATAACTTGCCGCACTAACTTACACCAACATTGTTCTGTCTTGCTCCCACGCTGTGTGAAAGATTGCATATTTTCAGAGAACTTGTAGACTTGGCAGCTCACCCTGCTCGTTCTAAACCTTCGTAGTCCAGGTGGTGAATAAATTTTCATAACCTGGCCTGTGATGTCTCTTGTTCCTCTTTTTGGCAGACGAAGTGCTCCTCAAGTTTGGAACGGACCGCGTGAGAGTTCGAAACACAGCTTACGACTCTCTGCCAGTGGTCGTCCATGGCAACGGGAACACTAAAGTGAGTAAGAAATTATGTCCTTGGGCACACCCACCGTAGCGTACTCTGGCGCAGCACAGATACTTTTAAGTTAATCGTTCTCATCAAGGACACTAGCTCTGGACTGAGTTATTGAACTCCTATTTCCCATTTGCAGATGAGTTTCTGTTGGCCCGGGCCTTTTAGATTTTTAGTCAAGTAACATAAATTTCCAAAGATTGCATTTTAGTGCATAAATTCTCACACATTCAGGAAATATACATACTCTTCCTATGGTGCTTGACAGTAACCTTGGTCATAAAAATCAGCTCATTATTCAGTAGAGCTAAGAGGTCTGGCCAAAATTAGGTCATAATTCTTCTGTCCATGTGTCCTCCATTTTCTTTTCACATCACAATCTGTATATTAGAGTGACAGACTCAGCCAGCGGAAAATCACAATGTCCGTATGCCATCATCATTCTGTGGCCTTTTTTTTCTTTCTTCTTTTTCCCTTTCCTTCCCCATCTCCCCACAAGTTTCGCTCCACCACCAACAGCCTGTCTCTGGTCTTACTTGGTAATGAACCAAATACACCAAACTGTGTTGAGTCATTCCTCCCAGAGGCCCCAACATCTGGTGGAGAAGCTCTAAAAAGGCAGATCACAGAATTCTTGTCCTAACAAGTGGTTTCTACCATTTGGAGCTGCCTGGCTGTGACCATTAGTTTATTTTTGCTTTCCAGTTATCATGCCAAGTTCAGTCTGGTCACAAACACACAATCACAGTGCTATCGTCTGCGATAAGAGATTCGTTAACAGTAGTGGACTGAAACTATTATGTAGCCCATAAAAACGTTTCATACACACTAAATACAGAGCAGGCATAATTATGATTACAATATGTTGAAATTTATGAAGAGAACTGAGAGGGAATCATGCCAGCCTGTCAAGTCTTAACTTTCATTAGAGCAGACATTTATAGCTCTGTGGTCTTTAGCCTGACAAGTGATTCTATCTCATCTTCTCCCAAAGTCCTACAATAAATCTCTGAATATCCAAAGTCAAATGCTGAGGTACAATATTTCAAGCACATCATGATAACAAATGGGACCTCCAGCAAGTCAGGGAAAGGATTCAGGATTTTTGCTTATGTTGATATTAATCTTCTGTAACCAGGCATTCACCTGCTCTGAATTCTTTCCTTTGCAGATGTACTTGAACTACTTGGCCAACTATGTCCCCAATACATGGAACTATGAAAACGGCTGTAGCCACTGTGACGACGATGTTGTGGACTTGTCTCAGCTGAAAGTAAGTGCGCCAAATGACGCCCTTTTCCTTCTATTTGCTGTCCTTTTAGTCCATTTTTAAAGTGCAGCTGTGGAAATTTGTATTAAGCCACCTCCCTGTGGACATCGGAAAGGATGAAACATTGCCTCGTATTCCAGCATGAACCATCCATCAGTGTCCGTCTAGACCAGCCCAGCTTGTCCTTTTCCAACAGATAAGCAAGACTATTGGTGCTGCACACTCGCTTTCCAACAATAATAGGCTGTGTGCCCGTTGGTCCTTTTGGACCCTTTTAAAAGAGCATAAGTGCCAGGGAAACTACTCGGCGAAGAGGAAGCACTGCACTGCTGTGGTGCAGGATATGGCTTCTGGGGTTTTCAGAAGGGCTCATTTAAAGGGGTGTCACTGTCGACCAGGCAGCCTTTTAGTGGGCTTCTCAGTGTGGGTTTTATCCACAATAGTAAGTTAAAGCGGTTATGCTGAAAATTTGTCATAGAGTTCAGCCAAGACCGGCGACGTATAGGCAGCTGGAATGGCAGGCACTAGGAAATGTCTCTGGCTGTGTGGTTGCATCTGTCAACAGACTTTACCTCTCTCTTTGTGGGCAAAGCACTGAAGCATGCACAAAATCCAAGTTAATCTGTTCAATCATTTGGGTTTGTATCCATTTTGTTTCCAGAATTTAGTTTGGTTCAAAATGTGCCCCTGTAATTAAATATCAAGGTCTTCACACCTCTCAAACAGCACAATGTCTGTTTCAAAATGTAATACTGAGGCATGAATTCCTTACGATTTACTCTAATCCTGTAGGCTTTCATAAATAAATGTGCTTCAATACTTTAACTGGTGCTGATTCAGTGCAAACCCAGCTACATGAAAGGCATATCTGTCAAGGCTGCCCTCAGTGACCTACCACAATGAATGCAGAATAACAGTACGAGCTTGCCTATTATTGTGAAGCAAAGATATTTCATTCCTCTGTGCCACTCTGTGTTTTTGGGACCCCGCGGAGATCGGGTCATGTGGAAACGCTGGTCGTCATACTGTGGTAAACCCAGGTTGCTGGCAGTTTCTAACTCGGGTCTTTGTATTCTTTGGTTTTTGGAATGAGCTTAAGCCTTGCAAAGACACTGTTAGTGTTACACCACCAAAGTCCTATACTGAGTTCGCCAAATCCCCTTCACTGCTCAGTTTTGTCTCTTGCGTTCAAATGAAAGCTTTGGTGTTGCTTCTTTCTGCTTTAATAAATGTTTAGTTGTACCCATCTGTGCCCTTTTTGCCACTGCTTTTCTTTTGCCGCCTGTCCACTGTATGTCCGTAACAATTTAAGCTCAAATTGGCAAGGCGCAAGAGTTCCCCTTCTTCGGCCTGAAACACAGTCATTGCGGAACTCGCAAATTAGATGGTTCTGCGCGGATCCCTTTTCATCCCTGGCCCAGACCTTTTGCTGTGAACTGGTCAAGGGGATCAGGAATCCAGACAGAGCTGTGTGGGCTGGAGCTGGAGTGTCATGGGAAAATGTTTCCTCCTCTCCTCTCTGTATCCCTTGCTCTAGTCCTCTTCGTGTCTTCTTTGCCCCAACTGTCTGAGCAATAAATCTGAATGTGGGCTGTCCTCTGAGAGGAGTTAGACGTGGCAATCTGAAGTCAGAAGCTGGAATACCTGTACCTGTTAATGACAGTAGATCACTACTGTCAACTGTCTGGGTCTGTTAAACAAAAAAGATGGCCAGTGTTTTTTTTTGTGTGTTTGTTTTGATTGTGACTGTTGACTACTGATTTTTTTTAATCTACCGTTATAACAGAACACAGCAGGGAAAAATAGCAAGGATCACAATAGTTTATTTTGGCCAAGTCAGTTTGTTGCAAGTTCACCGTTTAGGTCTCACTTGAAATGTCAAAATCATGAACGATTTATTACAAACAGTGTCCCATGACTCAGCCATTTTGTTTGAAATAGTACTAATTTGTTTCTTCTCAAATCTAAACAGGAGCATCCAAATGTGTTGGTTGGCATTTTCATCGAGCAGCCGACGCCATTTCTTCCTGAATTCTTCCAACGGCTGCTGGCCCTGGATTACCCAAAAGATAAACTCAAACTTTTTATCCACAACAATGTGAGTATATGCAGCTGCTGCCGCTGCCGCACCCCCTAAGCAAGTTTTCATCTACAGTAGATCTCCACCATGCATGGCTCCTCATATGTGGCTTCTAATCCATTAATATTGGCTCCCTGCTCAGGAGGTTTACCACGAGAAGCACATCCAGAAGTTCTGGGAAGAGAACAGGAATGTGTTCAACACTTTCAGGGTTGTGGGACCAGAAGAAAATCTGAGCCAAGGAGAAGCCAGGAACATGGGCATGTATGTGCCTCCTCTCTAAATCTATCATCTCTCTGAACTCTGTGGTTTGAAAAGCAGAATCGATGAAACCAGATCATGGTGTTTTTGGCCCTGATTATTCATAGACCAGAGGAAAACTTTTGAACTTATAAATGATTCCTGCATGACTTCTTTTACCGGACAGTCTGCTTATGCTGCAGAGCAATGTCAATGTATTGATTCCCAGGTGGTTATTATGATGGTCCCTCTTGTCCCCCAAGGGTTCATTTCAAACTAAATGTTTTATGCATTTATACAATATGGAGTGTGGCTGAAATATTGTCAGCTCAATAATTAGCTCTCCACACTTGTGATAATGTGTCCCCTCTTGGCTAGAGAATACAGAATTGTGCATGTGATATACTACAAAGCAGTTAAACAGGTGCAGTATTTCTCTCTGCTTCCTCCTACTGTATATGGGCCATATATATGCTCAGTGTTGAGTAATAGGCTGTCGTCACAGTGATAATTCAATCTGTGCAGCCTGATCACAGAGATCCTATCAAAAGCACAGCATGCCTAAAAGCTTCGGTCTGGACAGCCCTATAATGAAGACGTCTACGGTTTATTAGCAGTCTCTAATCTTCCTGAAGTCACATTATCCCCTAGAAGCTTAAAGATAGTCAGTGAGAGTCTGACTCTCCGTGATCACTTCCAAGTATTTCATTGACTGTAATCAGCTGTGGATTGAATAATCACTAGTTTCTCTGCCATGCCTGCGTTTTTGACTTCATTAGGGACCTTTGCCGCAAGGATGCCACATGTGACTACTACTTCAGCATGGATTCAGACGTGATGCTCACCAACAGACAGACACTGAAGCTCCTCATTGAGCAGAACAGGTAATCATATGGTAACTGGAATAGAAGCCACGCTGGAACCCGTTCAATGAGCCTCCCTGGCAGCTCTTGATCGTTGAACCTTTGAATTCATCCCTCAAGTGGCAAAACCACAGGAACATTACAGCCGAGTGAATGAAAGTTTAAAAATAAGCCGCTCTGGCTTCCTGTTTTTGCCCGGCCACATGGAAAGAGTGGAAGAGTCCATTGCACCGACCAACCCCGAAATGCCACTCTGCATTATACAAAAAACAAACATGCAAACCCTTTTCCCCTCTGCAGCTCATGAATGTGAAGAAACCTTTCTATAAACTAGATGTCACTGTGGCAGTGGCATGTGAACCCGTTGGAGGCATGCAAAGTAAAAGCCTCCTCTGGTATATTTAAAGACGGCATGAGAATTTCTCTGCTGGCACTGGAGTTGTGGGAGGAAAATGCCAATCTGTCTTAACCAAGAAAATTCAGCATTAGTTTACTGCACTGCAGTGCATCCATATCAACTAACACTGTCATTTATGGTTCAATTATTTTAAGTCTGCCCAGTTTATTTCATATAATACAAAAAAATCCCTTTCATTGTGGTTTGGGTTTGTAAAAACGGCAGTGGAAAAATCCTGTGTTACCATACTTCATGCAAATTCTAAGAAATAGACCAGATTCCGGGTTTAGAAAAACAGACTGCTGCAGCAAAGCATTACACTTATCTGAATCTAACCCAGTATGATTTACTGGTTTGGTCTGCATTACACATTTGTACGATCTGTTAGTGACTTGGCAGTGATCATATCTTTCTACGGAGAGGGTGAGCATGAGCCCGATGCAGCATGCTCGTTTTACCGCTTATAGGCCCAGTGCATTAGGTGGTTGGCTGTCTGTGAGATGTCACCGTTTCATCTGAGTTTTATCTGCACTGACAGAATTACCATCTCTCCATTCTGCCTCTTGCTTCCCTACAGAAAAATAATTGGTCCCCTTGTCACTCGTCATAGCAAGCTGTGGTCCAACTTCTGGGGAGCCTTGAGCCTGGATGGTTATTATGCTCGCTCTGAAGATTATGTCGACATTGTGCAGAGAAAACGCGTGTAAGTCACAAGTGCAATGGGGTTACACACAGCAACAGCTGCACACTTTACGGTTCGCACACCAGTGTTGCATCTCTCACTAAAATAAATCTCCTGTGCTGAAACAGTTCACATCCACGTTTGGCCATAAAAAACAAGACATATAAAATGCCTTTATCCTGAGCTGCATCCTGGAGGAAACTTATGATCGGTCATTAATTCCACAATCAACCTGAAGAGTGATCAATGCCTCATGCGTGGAAAAAAAAGCTGTAGTCAAATTCACTTCTTCTCTCGGTTTTTATACGTTTAAAAATAAGTCGAAATGGCGACCAGATGGCGCAAAGAAGTAAACATTCATCTACCGCAGCAGAAAACCCAAGTTTAATCACCCGTGGACCTGCGGGGAGGAGGACAGTGAGGGATCCATGTCGCTGCACTAGCAACTCCTAGTGGTTGGTCAGAGTGCGTGGGCGCAGAGGGTTAGGATCTGGTGATGGCATAAATCTCCAGGACAAAAACCTGCAGAGCGTTGAGTGGAATTGGCCGCAACAAAACTGGTAGGAAAAGGAGCATATATTTCAGAAAGAAAAAACACAAAAAAAATATGCTGTCCAAATAGACAGAAGATTCTGAAGAAGCAATGTCTCCTACTGTACCACGTAGTCCACTGATAAACTTCCTCCAACAACTCACCTGTGGTTCATGTGCACTCCCTTTCTCCTGCTCGTGTCTTGTTATTTTTTAGGGGTTTGTGGAACATTCCTTACATGGCACATGTGTACCTGGTCAAGGGCAGTGTCTTGAGGAATGAACTGAAAGAGAGGAACTACTTTGTTCTGGAGAAACTAGACCCCGATATGTCTTTGTGTCGGAACGCCAGAGAAATGGTAAGAACGCACAGCCTCCACCTTTGGGGATTCATGTCTCAAGATTGTAAACCTAGAGAGAAGATATTGTAGTAGTCTCCACCACTTAGCATCTGTAAAAACATGTTTGCATTAGGACATAGACACTGCAAGGAATGATTAATGCTGTATTAATATGTAGAGAAGATTTAGTAGTACTGGTTTAAAAATGCGATGAATGTTAACCCTGACTAAAGTCAACAGCTCGACGGAAACTAAAGGCTGGCAAGTATGAGCGGTTTGAAATGTCTTTGTCTGTCGTCAAGGCATGAACCTCCTCTGTTTACGGTTGCTCTATGGTGCTTTCAGGTTCTCCGCTCCACTTGTATCCCATCACCCTTCACTTTCTCTTGTCCTGGTTGTCATATGACCATAGACAGTGCAAACAGTTGCGGTGCCTGGCTGGCTATCTGACAAAAGTTGTCTTGTCCGTTATGTGTTTTTCTTTCCACCTGTCAACCGTTCATCCAGCGCGTTTGATGTTGCCCGCTCTCTCTGCACTTAACAACGAGCACGCCTGATCCAAACCACGTTTGCTTTTTGGATTTCTTGGCCCCTTTCCCCTGCATGCATTGCCTCCCGTGTTAATCCATGAAAAACATCAGCTTCAGAGGGAATCTTGCTCCTTTTTCATGCAGGCGCATTTCTTCTCCTCCTGAGTTGCTATGTATATGACATATATATATATATTTCAACTGTCACCCTGTCTCTTATTCTGAAACGATAATTCATGTCACCCTGTTTACATAATGCTTCTCCTTTATTTTAGACCAGTCACAGAGAAAAAGACTCCCCTTCTCCGGAATCATTCCATATGCTCAGGCCCCCAAAGGTTTCCATTTGTTTTGATTATTCTGCTTTCTGAAACATCCATTTCCAATAGGTTAGCACTCAGAAGCCGAGTTTTGGCTCATTTCATTGGCACTGACTCTTATTCATGTTCAAAAGACTTGATTTGACTGGGGATTGCTTGGTGTCAAATTCTGTAAATGTGTTAATCAAGTAAAACACTGAAATTTCATGTTTCTCAATTATCTCCATTGGAATTTAAACGGCTATTATCAATTACCTAATTTATAGTAAACAATATTTTAATATTGAGCTGCTGTCTATGTTGCTGCCTATATCCTCACAGGCAGCTTTTTGGAAATTGATGTTGGCATTGTGCTTGAGTTTAAGTTCAAAAGCAGAAATCTGTCTAAGCTAGAGAAAGGAAAGACCTGTGTTCTGTCCTGTTTTTATAATGCCTTCCCAAGAGGAGATCAAGGAGGAGAAAGACGGTTGGAGAATCAGTTCACATGCAAGTCCCCTGTCCTGATGCTTTACCCCGAAACAGCCAAACCTCACAGAAAACATATGTCACCAGCTGCTCCCTCTAAACACACTGACTGATCTCAGACTAGGCTCCAACAATATTTCGTCCTCTTCATTAACACAAACCACCTGGTCTAAATCACAGCATTTGCATGATGATTTTGTACATCAGCGATTTGGAAACACGCACCAGGAAATTGCAAAACTATGCCTAATTCATCATCTCTTTTCCTCCACAAAGCCTAGTCTGATAGTGAGTCCAAATCCACTCCTACACAGCTCCCTCCCCGTGCTTCACTGTAGAGGGAATATCATTCCTGGATGTGCTCTGTCCCAAGCTGCCCAGCACCCCTCTGTTCCTGTTCTCCCTCCCCCCTCTCACCTCACTGCCCCACCCTGTCCTGTTCCCAACCCACCAACATCCTGCCACCCCACCACCCATAAATAATCTGAGATTATTTATATGGCATCTGTGTGTCTCTATCCAAGTTGAACATAATTGATTTCAGTGTGTTAAAACACACTTGAATCACTTTTTTTTTGTTTGTTTTTTTGTTTTTTTGTGCAAATGAAGCTTTGAAGTAGTTTGCCACAAGTAACGGTTTGTCAGTTTTTATGCCGGTGCCATAAACAGTTACTGTAATTATAACCCCAGAAGTGTGTTTTTGTTCTGTAAATGTGCACGTGTTACTGTCGTGTAGATATGCATCTGAGAATTCAACTCTTAACTTTTGTGAAACTGACTGAACTTTTTTTCCGCCCGTTTGCTGCAGGGAGTCTTCATGTACATAACAAACCGGCACGACTTTGGGAGGCTCATTTCCACAGCCAATTATAACATTTCTCATTATAACAATGACTTGTGGCAGATATTTGAAAACCCTGTGGTAAGTCATTATGATCTCTCATTATTCTTCACCCACAAAAAAAAGGACATTTTTCTGAATAGCTGAGATAAACAGCAGCCACCTGTAAAGGTTATTAGCCATAATAGAGGGATGGCAGATGTGAGGCAATTTTCATATAATGACTTTGGTGTGATAAGACTCCTGGCTGATAAGGCTTTGTGATTTACTACTGTATCTGGCACATTGGGACCCGCCCTGTGAGAGAGGGAGATTAGCTCAGTGAGGTATGCAGGTCAGCAAACAGCCCCTCTCCCCCCCAAAAAATGGCCACTAATCTGAAATTCTATTTTCAGGACTGGAAGGAGAAGTACATCCACCAAAACTACACTCGAATTTTCACTGAGAACTACATGGAAGAGGTTTGTATTTGTGCGTGTGTGTACCTGCATGTGTTCGAGACACAGACCG
>JBCAUF010000072.1:8557395-8573998 GCA_038406115.1 Haemulon aurolineatum | reverse complement strand
AATATCTTGGTGGTGCACCTTGCATGTGAACATCAGAGCCCTTTCGAGGCTTCTTTAAATGTTGCTGGCATCAAATTCAGAATAAGCATTCATCTGCACGAATCAATCCAGCTCATGAGGTAAAACATTAAATATATTGTCGCTGCACTGTTTTGAAATGAATATATGTCAGAGAGGCTTAGCAAATGATCACTTTCTGGTTCATTTACGTTTAATGCAGCATCCCAACCTTTTTGGAAACCGGGGTTGTACGAGTAGGCATGGGTCTATGCTGCAATGCTGCAGAAACATTTATCCTTTTGGTTCAGATCAGCTCTGGTAGGCTGATGTGTGGGGATCTGTATCAGCAGCCCATGTGGTTGTGTTAGACCTGGGATTGTGTTGTACTTATCCTCATTTGATAGGATTAGCTCCGGCACCAGAAGTTGCACGGCAAATTTTGTTACATCACACATGGCCCAGAACTGCATTCATTCCAGCTGAATTTCTGCTGGTGATATGTAATTAGTCTCTGTAATTTTAAGAAAAACTAAGATAAGGGGTCAAAAGATGGAGTGTAAGAGGATTAGAAAGGTGCAGAAAACGGCTCCCGTTTACGGCCCTATCTTTCGGCTGCCGATGCGCGGCGGAATCGAGACTGAGAAAAATATGCCGGCGTACACAAAATGTGACACACATTTTGGGGATAAGTAGGTTTAGAAGAAAGCTCGCTATCTCCCAGTTGTGCTTTCCAAAATAAACTGAGACTGAGCCTGCACAGATGGACAGAGAGTGTCATCCCGAATTAGCCTTTCGACTGCTGAGTGACAGCGAGGTTCGGCGCGCACCTGCATCAGCTCAATTGGCGTTCAGTGGCAGGTGGACAGAGAGGTGGTTAAGGAGACAGGGCCAATCTCATCCAGTGCAATGAAGTCGGACATCTCGATGGGGGATTGCTCTTTTCATTTGCCACCTATTCCAATCTTCTGCTTTCATCATACAGTAACAAAACCATTATCTGCCGTAACAAGAAATGGGAAAATGGTGATGGTCATCTATAAGACATATGGCTACTGAATAGAAAGCACATCCGGTGTGTGAACAAACAGAAAGCTGGTGGGGGCTTCATCGTTGTTCTGGTCATGCAGTAAGGATTCGGCCTTGATACATCGGAGGATTTTACTGGCAGCGGAAGAACTTCTTTACGATTTCCTTCCATTTGCAGATGAAACCAGGGACACGTTTTATTGAGACCCAGATTGCTTAACATCTGTGTTTTTGGCCTTGCGTTGTCTGAAAGTTGTTACTTTTGTCTGGGGGGATAGAGTGGGTGATGAGGCGAGAAGAGGCACAGTCTGCAACTCTCCCTTTGGGCTGCAATTTCTCCAAGGTTGCTTCCTTGCAAATAGGGCCAGTGGTTGTCATGGATGAAAAGGCTGATAAAATCAACAAGGAAAAAGAAAAAAAAAAATAAAGATGTGACGGTGGATTGAGCGAGCCGACATCACTTAACATTTAGGCCCCGGCCCATCCCCGTCGTGTTGACAGACCCGGCCTCTCGAAGCCAGGATTGAAATGTAGTTGTTCCACTGGTACAGCACAGAACACGCTGCTATTTTAACCCATCTGTAGCTGATTGTTATAATCATTAAGGCTGTATCAGCTTAATGTGACCATGTCATTTATCTTAAGCAACAGAAGTGCTGCGCTTTCTATTTTTTTTTCCATTTGGCGACGTTTTACTTCATGCAATTACTGCTTCTTTTGGTTTTCTTTTGAGTCATTTCATATCTTCGATTCAAAAAACTATTTTGTGGGAACAATCTAAAAATAATATGGTCTTAGAGTACGTTCTACATAGATATTCCATTTTAACATATTTAATTAAATCTATCAGCTGCCGTCGTTGTTGTCTAAGGCGTAAACATGCTCTTCAATTAGCCACAGTGAGTTAACACTTTGATAAATGCTTAAGACTCAAATTGGTTTGACATGCTTCGGTAGAAATCATAATGGCAAAGGTCTCACATAAGAAATCAACATCTGTTGAGCTTCCTCACATCATGAAACACACACACACACTTTGCAGCTTCGTTTTAATGGAAGACCAGATAGAGAACGGCGAAGTCTCACTGCGGAACACAAGATTCCTTTTGGCATTTGACTGCTGAGTAATAAGGCTTAACGCCAACAGGCTTTATTAAGGCAGAACCTAGGCTGAGATTTCAGCTTTGGGCACATATACCATTGTGGCAGATTGCAATGAATCACCCCCTCAAATCCCTATCTCAGGCCCTCCAGTCTTGTTTTTCGCAACAACACGGCTGCCAAGGCATCAACCCACCCGAGCTCCTGCACCTTTCTTCTCCTCTGACATAAATTGGCTAAAAAAGAAAAAAAAAAAGGAAAAACAACCACAAACTACTTCATGGATGTTTCTTCTGTGCCCTCGCAACACATGCACAAAAAAAAAAAAAAAAAAAAAAAACACCCCGCACCCCGAATGCGAACTCTAATCCTATTTGACTGTGTCATTTTTGGGGACCCGTGGCACGCTAAGGGAAGCGGTAAGCTGCTCTTGTCTTAAGGGCAGCATGTGGAGAGCAAGACACATTAATCACGAGGGCACGAGGAAGGAGCAGGAGGAGAAAGGGATTGGAGTGTGAGGTGGGTGGCTGAGAGGCTGCGCTGCCAGAAATTACCATCAGTTTGTCACTGCTGTTGTCTCACGCGCTGGAGGCACCTGCAGACCAAGTTGGCACTGCATTACTGTTTGTCCACACAACATCAGGCTGGGTAACTAATCATATCATGGAAGCTCTGTTAAATAAATACATGCAAATGATAGTTGGTATGCAAATACTCCCACAAGATATATCCATGTAGATGCAAAGCAAATGTTTTCTGCCAGATCATTGTCTAGTGGATTGAGAGTCATGACTTCAAATGGTTGCAAATATGAATTTTGTATTATATTTGTAATGCTGAGAAGATCCTGAGAGACCGAGGCAATATTACAGTACATTGAGCATGTTAGCGGCATTCCCAGCTGATTTGACCGAGTAACAGCGAGGATTGTGAGGAGCAAAAATCGACTTGGAAAACCTTGCTCTAACGATTCACCAAGGGTTTAAAAGTAAAAGTTGGAAAATACTGATGGATGGATGTACCGATAAACACTGCAGACAGACAGGCAGACAGGCAGGCAGACAGGCAGACAGATGCCATCGACACCGAGGGAAGATGTCTTTATCTCCAGGAGAGGCGCATTTTAAGAGTGACAACTGGCAACATTTCCCTTGAGGAAACCTTGTTGACACAATGAAGCATCCATCTTTAGCCAGCAGTGATTTATGAGAACAAGGCCGGCTCCCTGCAGAAGACGGACTAAGTGTTGGTGCCAAACTTCTGTTCAGAATCAGGAATGATTTGGCGATCTGATGTTAATGCAATGACCGGTTTGTGCAGCCCGAGGTAGTGGTACCATGAAAATCAGTCCAGAGGCACTGGAAAAATAATCCCTTTAACTCTGCTGATCCCTGCGGGGGTGAGTCTCTTTGAGCAAAATGACCCTTCGCCCCTCGGTCTGTACATCCCAGGCTGAGACAGGAAAAAAAGCAAAAAGGAAACAGACCTCGGATCCTTTGAGATATGAAACCTCCTTGCGATAACCTGGAGGCTCCCTATTTTTAGATGACTCCATTTCTTTTGTCTCCTCGGCTCTGGGCAAGACGGTTTAAGTAGGTCCGACCCGCTAAAGTTCTGCGAGAGCTGTTAGGCTTTGTGATGGGGTTACTGTCAATGACGAGTGCCAGAGGCCAACATCAAATGTCCCTTTAAAATGTGAAAATTAGAGAAAAGACTTTCACGGACACATCTGCATTATAAGGAAACAACCGAGCATAGACGGGTCACATCCCGGTTTGAAATTATCTTGAAGACCTCAGGCGTTGAATGGGTGTTAATTACAAAACCCCCAAGAATCAAAGCTGAATGTAAGGTGTTTTTTTTACTTTTTTTACCATTAAAATAGTTTTTCTAAACTGTGTTCAACTGCACTCCGGGTATACCCACTGTTAAACACTGAGCCCTGCTGCTTGAAAGAGAACCCAACTGGGCCGCTATAACAGCGTCAGACTCGTGATGGATCAAAAACGACACAGCAGAACCAGAGCTAGCGTCTCTTTTATTCCATTCTTCTCCCCTTGTCAAAAGTGCGCTTTCACTGCCCATAATGCAACTCGACAGCAGACGGTTAGGCCGCCGGAGATTCAGGTGTGTTTGTGCCAGTGGGGCTGCAGAGGTCTCACTTCTTTCCTTTTCCAAAATCCCAGGATCATTTCATTTCTCCAAACCTGTAGTCTTTCAGCCTCGACCAACGCTCAAGTGACATCATTCAAAGTGCTTCACACGTCGCACAGCTCCCCTCTCAGGCCACAGAGGCCTCAACACAGCTTTTTTTTCCCCCCCACATATGCTATAGCACTCCCAAAGACTTAGACTTACAAACTTTGATGTGTAAAATGGACGCATCTCGCCTTTAATGCAAAGCATGGGATTACTGCAGACAACAAATACACAGCAGGTATCAGCAGGCATCAATTCAGTTAATAAAATTCACAAGTGATGTGTGCTGGGAATGAAAGCGGGCCCGCATAATGCCCGCGCCTGTTAAGTGCTCCTGCTGGTTGAAGACCGCTTTTAAACTTGTGTGTTTCGTTTATGATGCGAATGAAAAGAGGCTGTCATCATCCTGTCTAAAGCCTCCTACCACAAGAGATCCACGCCATTATTCCGCTCACCTACAAGTTGCTTCAGTTATTTTAATGCAGCTCAGATTTGAGGGGTGGTGGGCTGTGCGTTGAATGACAATCTGGAGGCCGGGAAATCCCCTGCATGCAGTGCTCCGGCTATCGGCATGCAAATCTGCGCACGCAAACTCAGGACAGTTTTGGTGGTAACGGCGGCTTTAAGGCCTGCTGATTGCCCCTCGGTGACATTTAAAATCATTCAACCTTTCGTTTTAGCCGCAGGTGCTTTATAGATCAGATGAAAGTTGTTTACAGTTTTTCAAAAGGTTTTTCAGAGACAAAAAACAAAACAAAAAAAAGATTGCTGAAGACGCCATTTTCTGTATTCTTTGTTCTTCCTTACACGAGTCTGATTTTTCCAACATTCGATAACTGGCTCAAGGAAATTATTGAATCTGAGGCGACTAAGGTTTCCATCAAGGAGTGATTACGGTGTCTTTTAAGAACACAATTTTTCATCTTCTGTTGATCCCTCCGTAGGAAAGAATACTGAAAATAAAAAAAATGTCATCAGTCCTTTCACACAGATCACGGCGACCTGTTGCGTGACCGGTTCGCTAATGGGCTCTCAATCACTCTCACCATGGTAACCCTTGTTGTTCCCGCTGAGCTCGAACGCCGGTGTTGAGGTGGTGCAGTTCAGGTTTGATGGACTTCCTGCGTAGCTTTCTGCCATTTAAACATCAAACCAAGAGAGGACGCTTACCATGCTCTGTGGCCTGTGTCCAAGATTACGCATTATATCATCATTGTGCTCGTTGGGGTGGAAGATGGCGTGTGAACATTGGAGAGACAGCGAGGGGTTGCAGTCGCGACCAATGCAGAACGGCATAAAAACGCGCCTTGGTGCGAAATGGAAGAGAGAGGTGAGATGGCCAGGAGGGCTCTCGGGGGTTGTGAAACATTTAATTTCCAATATTTCGTCTTTCCTATACATCAAACCGCTCGCACCGAAACCGCCGTTTCCCTTTCAGCATTAGCCTCACTCGATACCCCCTGCCTTTAAGTAGCCATGCAAAACCGGGACCATCTGTAGCTTCGGTAATGATGATGGCAGAGAGACCTAGCGAGCCTTTGAAAGCCATCCCTTTGACTTTGGAGAGGCCACGATCTGCATCCGGGATCCAGCTGCTGCTGCTCCTGGAGCACTGCGGCGGCTTTGAAATCTCAAATGAGGAGCAAGAAGGAGCGTTGCCTGAAATCCTCTTATCTGTAATGCATCGGGTTTCTCTGCATCTTTATCTCTGTGACCACAAAATGACTTTATCGCAACCAGAAATACGAGATTGTGATACGCAGGAGCAGTCGTTTAAGGCGAGAAATGACATGCTGCCAGCTTTGTTTAAAAAAAAAAAAAGTATTTAAACGTTTGCTCATCTCGTGGAACTTCATTAATAATGAAAAGCTGACTCTTGGGTCATGGCCAAACAGGATAGATGTCTAAGCAACAATAAACTAAACGATTACGAACGCTATATCAATGGCAATGTTTAGCTGTGCATTTTTTCTCTCTGATCTCATTCCTGACATGATACACATGCAGATGTGAATGAGGCTATAAAGAGGGATGATATCAGTTATACAAAAGTATAAATGACTTGACAGCCGTTTCTGAAAATGTGAGATCCCTTTATAGAAAGTTTCCTTTTTTTTCTGGTAATTACGAGAACAAATAAACCCATGATGTTTTTACATTTCAAAAGCAAAGAGGCTGAATAATTCACCGGGGAGAGTTTCATGTTTTGAAAGATTTCTGAAATATTGATGCCTTCCCAGGATCTATTCACAGTCACAGAAACAGAAAGAGAGACATGAATCATCAGTGGACTTTTTTTTTTCCTTTCTTCTTCTCTTGTGCTATTTTCAATGCAAAGCCACTTAAAGACCTTTTTTGTCAGTGTTATTATGCATTCCTCTGAATCAGTTTTACTTGGAAAGCAAATGCTGCTGGACGAGCCACTGTGCAATCCAAGCAGTTTTTGTTTCAGTCATATTTCAGGCTACTTCCTGCATTTTGGTGGAAGCTAGAAATGAGTGGTACACGTCGAGTGTCTTCCGGTGGGTACTCGCCTGGCATGCTGCGAACGGCTCGGGCTCATCCCACATTCAGGACACAGTCAGACCCGTACACCCGAGCCTCGCCAAATCAGCTACCTCTCGACAAAATCACAAACTGTTTGTCGTCCTGGCTCCACATTGGTGAAATGAGCTCCCCGCTGACATCGGGACAGCAGAAAACTCGACGAATCTTCTGTGGACTGGAAACTCATCTGCTCAGCACTCGCACCGTGGCCCATTAAAACAAAAAGCAAAAAGCGTCTTTCTCCATCTCTCGCTGGCTCCGAACACGTTTGATGAAGCCGATGTTCTCGCAATTCCTCGGGTTGCGTGCACACGGTCGAACGCACCAACCGCAAGTCTCTTTGGATAGCAGCGTGAGTTGCACAAACGTAATAGAATGTAAAATGTGCCTCCATTGCTTACTCTGCACGCTGCAGTGACAGTGAATGAACACGGTTAGTGTAACAAGAGGTGGTGCGACCTGAAGGGGAGAGATGTGGTAATGCCAAGGTTTAGTCTAGGTCACAGCAGCTGCAAGGCCGATTAACATCAGATTCAGTGCTGGAGAGGACTAACAAGAGATTAATACACTGAATGCCCTGAGGCCAACAACACACACAAGTGTCTAACACTATATAGTATGACTTTCTCAAGGCCTTGCAGCAGCTACCGAAAATCAGCAAGGTCCAAACCAGAGAAAATTGAGATACAAATATATTGTAATTCATCAGTTTTAAAAGGGAAATTCCACTAAAGTATCACACATTAGCGCTATGGAAATTTGAATGGTGGCTGTGAAAAAGGTTTGCAGCTGTGACTGTGGTCAGCAGAGACTGACAGGTTTTCGTGGCAGAAAAGGTATCAAATGACAGGAGGAACTTCTTAAGCCCCTCCTGCAGCATAATCCGCTTCTCTGCCGTCCATCTACAGCTCAGTACGTCCCAAACAGTCACACACTCGCCTCACTATACTGCTTCCACCTCGGTCCGTTCTCACCATTCCTATTGGCTGACCACACCGAACTTCAAATGGTCTGACTTTTTGTCCTATATTGTTGCATTAAGTGCAGAGCTCGTTATGAAAGTTGAATTTCTTGTATTTTATAAATGGGACTGGAAGAACTAAGAGAAGGCAGTGCTTAATACTGTGGAGTACCAAAAGGACCCAAAGCACTAAATCATGTGCAACAATTTCCTTGGGAATGATGTGCTATATCAGAACAATTCACTGACAAAACTGTCACCATCTGAAACGCAAAAAAGGGATATGAAATTTTTGCTGCACTTTTTTTTTTTCTCCACAGCCTGGTCTCCCACAGACTGGATCATTATAACATGACTGTGCGCTCTTCCCTTTTCAAACATCTCTGAAGAAGCAACTCGCAAGTACTGTAGTCTAAGAAATCCCTTCAAGGAGCGATACAGATATTTGCTTTTAACGGCAGTGCTGCATCTCCTTGTCAGCTGCTCTACCTCCGTGATGCATGTTAAACATACAGAGTAATAGACCAAGGGTTGTTGGTTATGATGGCTAATTATGTGCAGCATAGAATATGGATTAGCGCTAACTGTGGCTCATGCAGCCCGTGAAAAAGAAAAAGCAATGATTATACATTCTGTGCCAGTTAAAGCTAAAATCCCTTTCTGCATTCAAACAGGTTTTCATCAGCACTGCGGCACATTATAACACCATCAACCTTTTTTTTCCCCCCCCCCCACACAAATGGCATCATTTCTCCACACGTGTCTTTACGAATACAGCTCAGCTGTGCAACGTTGCATGAGATGCACAACTTCCTAAGTCTGTATTTTCGTTCTGAACGTAATGAATGTCAGAAAAGAGACGCGAAGCAGGCCAAAAGACAAAGAGAGAGGGAGACAGAGTGATTATGCTCATGCAGACGGGTATGATTAATCTGACACAGTATATGTGGCACAGGTGCTGTGCCTCACCGAATGAAGATAAACCTGGGGTTTTTGCCCAATGGCCATTATAATTGCTGATTCCCTAATCCAATCTGTCACCTCTATCATCCTCACAAGGAAATGTGATTGAAATTTTTAGCTGGCTCCATTTGTTATAATTACACGCGTTTCCATCTTCTCTCCACTTCTGGAAAATATCGTTTTAAAGTTTTTCAAGATGCAGTTTTTCGAGGTTATGTGAAAATAAAAAAATCTTAAAAAGGAGAGATCTCTGGGGATTGAGCTGCAAGACTTGATTAGCACATCTTGTCAGTGCTCAGGTGTATGAGAAATTCCCATCGCAGTGATGCATTACAGAAATCACTCAGGAAGCCTGCCAGTCAAGCCAAGGCGGAGAAGAACACCTCACTCCCACTTCACATAAATAAGTCACATTTAGCAGGTTATCAAACGCAGGGAGTATGTACCAGTGGCGAACCCTTGATGTATTAGAGCTATCGATGTTCTGTGCTGAATGATTACGGTTTGCTTTCAGACCTAAGTGAAGAACATCAAAGTATAATGGGCAAGTGCCTTTTTAATTGACTGTTCTCAGAGCAGTTCAACCAGTAAGGGGTTTTGTAAGCAGCTACCAACAGAGATACTGTTGAACTGAGAGTAAACATATATCATCTATAATCACAGTCTGCATCTATAAATTAAAACGCTGAAAATAAAAAAAAATCACATGGTAGAGCCTCTGACATAATGATTAGATCATAAGTAATGAAGCATAATTGCGAGTTTGGGTGAGATCAAGATGAATTTCAATGATACTTTCAGTCGACCATATGATGTGCTGATACCTCACACCGATGAAAAGGCCGTTCTATATCGACCTACACTGAAATTATTATGCTGTAGTTGAGCTCAGTACCAATAGTGAGCATGATATCTGAAAATATTCTTATCTTTCTGGTTTGTATGTGTCAAATTGGATGTGTCAGGTAATGTTCTGTATTCATCTTATGGCCAACAAATCCCATGATGAATGAAATGATCTGATCTTTCGATCCAGTGATTCATTTGTTCGTATTAGGGCTGTCAAAGTGAAGTTAATAGCACGTTAACACAAGTTCATGTTGACCGTGGTTAGCGGCATTTTTTAAAATGCGCGGTTAACACACATATGTTGGGTTTGACCCTTGTCCCTGCCTGTAGTTTGGAAATTAGTAAGTGTGTGTCACTTACTCAGTAACGTTTGAGATAAGCTGAAATGGATCCCACAGAGAAGAGTGTTATGAATGACCAAAGTCATCTGCATTTATTGTCAGTGTGAACTGAATTACCACCGGAGTACATCGAGTCTCAAATATCATCTCCTGGCCAAACAAACCGCAGATAGAGAAAGCCCTCTTCCCGCGCGCCAGAGGCTGACCACAGAAGAGAGTTTATTTTCCCCTGTGCGAGGTTTGACAGGCTTGAGTTTTTTCATGTTATGGTTTCAGCATATTTTTCGGACAAGCAGTCCAATATTTAATTAGTTCAATAAAAATAAACATTCATTTGCATAAAGCAAGCATGTGTGTTCACTTTCATGTTAATAATAAAATATCCCTTTAAAGTACATTTAGAACAAATTTAAAAATGATTAAGTCAACTCATGACAATCATGCGATTAATCGCGATTAACTACTTAGATCTATTGACAGTCCTAGTTAGGATTCATCATATGTTGTGTTGAAAAGCCTGAAAGTAGTTGCTTTTGTGAAGTTGGGAGTTATTTATTCCCATGTTTTGAACAAGACTCGTTTGATGTTATACTGAAATAAATCAACAAAATATATATATACACTCTCTTCTTAATAGAGCTGCAATGATTTATCAATTACTAAAATGAAAAATTCTCTGATTTCAGCTTTGAAAATGTGAATATTTTCTGGTTTTTCTGTCCCTCTATGACAGTAAATAATAAATATATCTTTGGTTTGTGGACAAGACAAGACATTTGAGGGTGTCATCTTGGGGTATCATAATTAATGATTAATTGCAGCACCAATTAAGAATCATTAATGTCACTGCTTCTGCCATTGTTAACAGGTGGCTCACTTTGTCTGTGTCCCCAGAATATACTTAAATGACTGATTTAGCATTATAAGCATGTGATGACTAAACAACTAATGGTTTGAACTAACGACTACTAGTAATGTAGGAAAATGAGCCTGTGACCTGCTGGTGCCACTAGAGGTAAAGTTTGGGGCTCACCAAAAAAAAAAAAAAATAGAAATTACCCTCTGGGAACCATTATTGTCTCTACAAAATTTCATCACAGTACATCAAAGAGAAATTTCAATATCAACCCAAGTGGTACCCAACAAACAATTCCATCATTAGGGCCATGCCGTAAGCCTCCGGTTTCCAAGTAAGCACTCATTTTCTCTTCCTCTTCACTCCTCGCCTCAAGGAGCCTTGCTCAGGGTATTTCAGGAGCTTCCAGCTGTGTGCATGACATTTCTTTGTCCACTGTGTATACAAAGCTGTTAGCCAGTTACCAGTCCTGCCACTGATGGATGCCGTTTTCTCAGTGCTGTTAGTGCTTTTCAAATTGTTATGCGGGAACAGCAATTAGGCGCACACACACAAGTCTCAAGGTCAAACGTAATGGCTTTTTTTTATATATATATAAAAGAAGACATCAACAGGCTGTGCTCTGAAACACAATGGTTTTTATAGTATTTTTTTCTTTATGAAAAGGCATACGACTGATAAGACTTTGGCTTACTGTAGCAGGGGTTTCATGGCACTGAGTTGAATACTAAAAGCAGACATTTTCAGTGCTGCATGCTGTGTTTAGTTTTGGCTCTGTACGTCTGACTCATAGTCCACAAAGTAAAGAATGATGCAACATAATAATGTTTCTAAGCTCGTTTTCATTGGAATACACCCGTAATGACAGCTTGATAAAAAAAAAAAGGCAAACAGCATCGCAGCTCCCATCGAGATGATTCACTATGACCGAGCTCATTGTTTTTCCACTGCGTTTCTTCGCTCCTTGCCCCGTGCCGGCACATCACCTTGGACGAAATCTCACATCAATTCACAAGGATAAACATGAATAGATATGCCCACTCAGTTCAAAATGAAAAAAAAAAAAACAACATATATATACACACATAACATATAATATACCCAGCCGAGTGATCCCCCCCACTTTAAAATTCATCAGCAAAGGGAGCAGGAATGGGGCCTGTCAGAATATCCATCATCATTGTCAGAAAAATCACATCTGTATTCATCAATAGACACGGGGCAAAATGTGAACCTGCTTATCATCCCTCATGGGCTGCTTATAAGGGTCACTCTTGAAAAGTCAAAGACAGATTCTGAATGCTGAGATAGATGCTCTATTGTGCTAAATTCACTCCTATATATACAGTATATATCTGGTTCCACAGTGTCATAATATGTTCTCTGTTGGAAGTGAAAGCAATCTGTTCCCACCATCTTTGTCTGAACCATTGGAAATAGCGTTTAATCCAGATCAAACTTATCCAATCAGCTCCGGCCTTTTGATGAGGGTCAGGCATTCTGAAGTTCGTATAACTGAACTTTTGTTTATTAAAATTGTCTGCCCTTCGTTTTGATCTCGTGGGTCATTTTGGAAGATCACTTAAAAGCCCCGAGGGTTATCTTTGGACTTCACAGCCATTTTTGCCCAAAAGCACGACACAGAACCAGAGATTGCTGGTCTGATTAAAGCTCGAACGAACAACCCCACACTGCTATTTCAGGGACAAATCAGTAATTTGTTTCTGGAAAAAAAAAAAAGATAGTGGATGAAGAAATGTTGAGTAAGATTTTTTCTTGAATCGTTTCCTTTGCTCTCAAAGCGCCCCTTGGGAGAAAAGGGGACAAACAAATTAGAAGTAACCTCACTGGGAGGGGTCAGGCATCTGCTACAATCTTCCCTCCATCAGTTTGAGAAAAGAGGCCACTTTGCATTCTGCGGCGTACGTCTCCCCTGAGCAAAACATAAAGTCAAATAGCCACAGAATGATTTCGCTACACTGACCTCTACTAAGATGATACCTACTTACCGTGCGCAATTACAGTCTTATTGACTTGCAAAACAATGTCCATGTAGCATCTACCCAGGGCCGAGCAAGTGAGAATCAGTATGACATATCGAATTAGGTGTAGAGGGCAGAGATTCGTTCTTTTCTTCTTGTTCTTTGGCCTTTTTTTTTTTCCAACTTGGCAGGTAAAATAAAGCGCTCAATAGCAGTTCATCTGGCAACCCAACCAAAGGCATGCTATTGTTAATTCTTCTTCAGCAATAAAAAGAAATGTGAGACATTGATTTTGTGGAATAGCTGCAAAAACTATTCTCTTCAGTTAGAAAGCAAAATGTGAGAAAATGATTTTGTTAAATATTTGCAATCGTAAGTCAAATGGCATTTGTGTTCCAAAAACTGGGGATCAGCCAAAGTATCTGGTGAAAATAGTTTGGTTTTCTTTTCCAGGCTGTTTTTTGCAGACCAGTCACACATTACAATTTTTCAGTAAAGCATGAACAACAGCAGAATATAATAAGTGTACATAGCCCACTGCCTGCCCTGCCTGGCGTGTCACCTCCATCTTTAGAGCGCTGCCCAGCTTTTGTTTTCGTCGCTCTTGCATCTTTTGCAGTAATGTTCGAGCGCCGCATTGATGTTTTCGCGTGCTTTGTCCCATTTGGTTTGAAGAACCTGCTGCTACACGCCGCTATGCGTGCATACCCCAAAAAACTGTTCCCGTTTTGTAGGTGCATCCAGCTAGACGTGGCGGTTGTCTTCATCAAAAAAAAGCTACCTCGAGTGATGTCTAGGTTTGCATAATGCCGCTTTTCTAAAATTCTCGCTTTCCCACGATAACTGCAAATGGCAACTGCCGTCTGGGGAAGGTTAGGGAAAGACTGTTGAGTGAATCAAATGAAGCATGTTTAAGGTATGAGGTAAAGATTGTGCTCAGCTTTGATTAAAAGGCGAACTTAAATTGCAAGCTCGAAAATGGAACACAAACCCCGATCTCCTGCTTATTAGTCACAGGCATCAACAACACCATCAACGTTTTTAGTTTCCATCCATTTACATAAATGGCACACTACTACTACTACTTGCATTTGCACTGAACATTGGCATTGGACATAAACCATAAGGCATGAAATCGTTCATTACGGACTTCAGAGAGCTTTAGTTTTTTCCTGACTGCAGTATGAGTGGCTTCAGTACAGCACTGGCGTTGGCTCGATTAAATGAGGCCTGATCTCAGTGAGACAAATTCGTCTTAAAGTAATTATAACCGTATCTCCTTCATGCGCAGCAACACATTTGTTGTGGGAAAGGCGTGCATACCTGTGTACATTTTTTCTCTTTATTGTAAGTGGACCCTCTGAGCAGGCAGGACCATTTAGGTGGAGAGAGTTATCCTCCTTTTGTGTGCTGCCACATCCGCGAAGATGTTAAGTGTAGATTAGAGTGGGCAGTTTGATTAGGTAAGGATTTTTCTGTCAGGGCGAGGGAAGGTAGGGGTCTGTGCCGACGCTGGCACATCCCTCCTTTCTCTTATCCCTCCACTGATTAATGGCAGAGTCCCACAGTCCTCTGAAAGATCGCTGAAGCCCGGAGAAACCTCCAGAGATGAGGCTCCCTGCCAATTACCTTCCTCAATAATGTCCGCTCAATGCCTGAATGACAGGGACCCGCCCCCGAGGATCTGAGTGGGCTGCTATTAAAGCCGAAAGTCGCGGGTTTCGTGAGTGGTGTGGCTGCATATGGAAACGTGTGTAGGTGGGGGAAAAATAAAAATGTATTACTATCGCAGCGCTTTTGCTGTATGGCTGTGCCCACCTCCTGTGATTAACTGTGGGAGTGTGAAGAGGCCACCAACCCTGGATTATATGGTTTAAAAAAAAATAAGAATAAAACATAAATTATACTTAAATGGATAGAAAGATGCATAAGGTTTGCATGAATATGTGCTGATCATTAATAGAATAACTACAAAAGAACAGAAACACAATACTTACAGTCTATTTATGATGCTGCTTATACAAGTTACAATGAATCACATGCTGTTTGTTCTAAGAATGGCACACAGCCCACCATCTTATCCAAAAAAAGAAGCGAGATGACAAGCGCACAGACGACGGGAACCAAACTTCCCTGATTGCACGTCTCAGAGAAAAGATGTGAGCCTTCAAGGGCAGGGGCACAAGGACTTCAAACTGTGCCACCTTTGGAGAACTTCCCTCGGAGATAGTGCAGATAAGCGGGCCTGAAAGGAGAGATTAGGAGGCTTGCAGGAGAATCTGCTTCTCCCCGCTGATTTGGACATCCATTTTAATGGGACACTTAACACTTATTCAGAAGCTAGACCTGGAGACTCGCGGGGTTCCTCCCAGCGCAGGCACACCGCTCCCCGAGCAAGGAAATGGTAGCCATTGCGGGCATCAAAAATGCATTACCTATGCTCCCTCTGTCTGCTCAGCATTCTCACCGGTGGCACGGCTTATTGTCAGCAGTCACCTTCCTGACAGCAAAGCAGTTTGTAGGCTAAAGCGAGAGAGGGGCTTGCAAAGAAGTGAGCTGCATCCTGGAGCAGATGCAAGAGAAGGCACATGCTCCAATGTGACACGCTGTATTGTGTGACAGTGCTCGAATTTTTGCAGAGCTCGCCACTGCGAATGTGAGCGGATCCGTGCAAAAACGAAGCTGACCTGCTCTCTTTAGGTAGTGACATTGTGTCTTCCTTTTGGTCTCTGTGCTTGTCAAATACTGAGAGTGGCCATAAAAACTTGATAAAGATTTCTGGGGTTTGTCTCTACTATTCGGTATCAGAGCAGAAAGTTTTGTTTTTGATGTCTAAGGACTTGCTGCTGAACTCCATTCTTCTTTTTCCAGCGTACAGATCGATCCCGAACCAAAATCTCATTAATTGCTTCACTATAGAGCTACTTGCATCCTGCTTCCCCCGGTGTAGGACCGTCCAATCCTACAGGGCCAACAGACGCTCTAAAAATCGATCCCAAAGACACTGAAGGCATAATGTCAGCCACTCTGTGATAGGAAACATCAGCAAAAAGGTGTAATTGAAAATTATAAAGACTCCTTCCTCTGCCCAAAGTTCTGGCTCTACCTGTGGTCTATTGCTGTAGCACTATCTTGCTTTTTTCTTGGCTGGCGGAGGGTAGCTGCCCGTCTGACGTGATGCACTTAAGTGTGTAATGGTGCTAAGCACGCAAAGCTATCAGAGATAACAAGCCGCTGGATGTGTTGCGAGGGGCAATATTTTGAAAACATGCCACACGCACGCACAAGATGTACTGTCAATAGATCTATAAAAATGTTGTCTGAATGACTGTGATTAGGATAGAGGATAGCAAAACAAGTTAAAACCAGTCGAGTTACAGAATGTTTTTACCGTGGGTGATGGAAATGTATCTTTACTGCTCTGACCTGGACTGAACACGATATCTGTAAAGGGTTAAGGGTGAAATTTCACTTCCAGATATTAAATAAAATACCATAATGTTGATGTAAAAAGTTGTTTGTTCTCTTCGTTTTGCTGCTGAAAAAAAATGTTTGTCTCGTGGCGACATCGTGTAGTCATTTCTTTCTTGCATCCTTGCGCAACAAACGACTTTGGTTTGTCTTTTTTCATTGACAGGATTAAAATGGGAAATACATCCCAAAACTCTCCGGAGAAAACTCATTTCAAACCATTACAGACACAAACACACAGCCAATTAGAATGAGTGAAGTACTGCAACAATTGGGGCCCCTGTCAAATTATTTTTCTCATTTCCCT
>JBCAUF010000072.1:8474953-8486717 GCA_038406115.1 Haemulon aurolineatum | reverse complement strand
TGTAAATTAATAAGTCATACATTATTTAAAAATTCTACTCCCACACTTATAGGACCAACTTAAGAGAAACAAACAAAAGTGACATAAATTTATTAAGCACCTATTTTGGCCTGCAGGCATATACCGTGTCACTGCGCAGCATCCTTTCATGGTGACCTGTGAGGTAATCAATAGTTGTCAACAAATTAGTAATACAGGTGACTGGTGCATATTTTGCATACTCTTTTATAAAACATGCACCCGACCTCATTGAAATGCTGCACGTACATTTGACTCCATGAATATTCTGGAGCCATGCACAGATCCGGGCGATTTTGCTTCAACACGGCTTATCAGACAGGAAGCATTACAAATCATCATGTAAATAAGTAAGGCGGGTCAATTAGATGTGACTTTGTAGCAGAAAGTGTCTAATTAGTATACTTAAGGTATGTACCTGTAAATGTAATGCTGCGGTGCACCTTCCTGTTGACAAAGTGAGGGCCAAATGAAGACATTATCTTAATAATGACACTTAGGAATGCTGCGCCAACAGATCTTTAGTTAAAATAATTTTATATCAAAATATTTGAAGCTAATGTTACCTGCGTCTGAGTAAAAGCCATTTGAAGGAGGTCAGGGGGCACAATCAAAATGTTGTTTTAGCATGTCTAGAACACGGTAAATGATGCTGAAAGATTGAGTAAAAGCACTTTGTACAAAAGTGAACCACTCACAAAAGAAAAAAATAGTGCAGTGCTCAAGGTCGGTGTTTACTTGCACATTGGTGTCTCTAGTCTCTAATGAAACGGTATCTTTCCATCAAAAAATCTTCTGAATAGGCCAACTGATCCTGCCCCTCTGGCAATTATTGCACTCCCATCGATCAGTAACTCTTAAGAATGGATTGGCCATGGCTGAAATGACTTTCTGTGTGGAGGTGCAGGCTTTTAAAAGCACAGGATGACCCAACTAACTGTCCACAAGCCTGGTCTTAATGTATGTCTGGGCTCAAGATATAAATTAAGCCTGCTGCAAAAACAAAAACAAAAACAAAAAAAAATCCAGACTCGTGCCAAAGCTTCAGCGTTCTAATCTGGATAACTCGATTATTCATATATGGAGAAGAGAGCTCGGCCGAATGCTGACTCAACTTACGTGAGACCAAATATGCTTTGGAAATAATTTAAGCAGTCACGGAGGTACACACCGCCTTGCTGCCTCATAGGCAAATTTGATTCAGCCTGCACGTCGGGAGGGTGTGCGACTGGCTGTCGTCGAGGCCGACACACGCTTTGTTTCTCCTTTTGTTGAGCTGTCATGTGAGGATGTCGCAGATCAGCCTCCTGCTTGTTTATGCCAGCATCAGGCAATGGGAGCCCGGGCGAACGGTGTGGTGATACAGCTGGTCTGGGATCACTGACACAAATGCACGCATGCATACATAAATACAGCTGCTTCCTGGGCTTTTTTCCCCACTCAACAACGCATACACACACACACACACACACACGTATACTTGTGTGGAGAGATAACACACCTGCAGTATCATATTGCAAACTCAGCCCGCAAGGATAGGGGCAAAAAGATACACATCTTCGCACAGAGAAACACACATACACGGGGAGGCGCACACACAAAATGTATGACAGTCCAGGAAAAGGCCCAGGAGTCCAAGTATCCCAGAGACCAAACTAGGCCAGAACCGCTCTCTCTTTCTCTGCCTTTTCTCTGCCCATCTCTGGCTGGTGAGGTGGCTTTTGACTTGGAGGACAGAGAGCGGGGAGCCTCTGCCAGGCTGGGAAAGGACACAAAGCTGCAGCCCTGACAACCACGGAGCCCTTTATTCCCTTTCAAACCAGCTCCCATTCAGCCACCAGTCTGCCAAGACCCAGGACAGGAGCATAGGGGGAAAGTAATTGACCCCCAATTAGATTGATTAGACCATATTGAATATGATTAATTGAAAATACTCGAATAAGACACACTGGACAGAATCATCCATTCACGATGCCCTGGAGTCGTGCTACCTCTTAATCGTTCCCTGGGTGGAGTTAGAAATGTATCAAATAGATGAAGAAGTCAATGTTCATTTGGAGACGGGCCAATAAAACGGTCCACCTCACTGAACTCATATTTGGCATTCATTGTATTTGACTTCTCACATGCACACATCTGTTCAAGACTGCATCAAGAAGCGAGGCCAAATATAAACTGGGAGTGTGAGCGTGCAACCCCCCCTCCCCCATTTGCTGCCAGGTTTATATTGATCCCGCCCCAACAGAACAAAAAAATATGCAAACATTCAGATGATGTCTCTTGCATTCACATTCCTCATGAGATCCATGTGTTAAGTGCTCTTCAAAATCAAAGTTTAAGCATCCGTGTTATAGTCTTTAGAGCTCAGCTCAAGCTACAGCCAACTGTAATTGTCTGGCTGCTTTTGTTTTGCGGTGTTAGCCATTTTATATGTAATTAGCTGTCAGGGATAGTGAAAAGGGGCTAATTCCCTTTCTATTTTTGCTTCCCTGAGTGGAGGCTATGCTCAAGTCTGACACTGACAATAATTAAAACTCTGCCTCAATGACTCTCATGTGCAGTGTTACATTTGTTTTCACCCGTGTAATGTGTAATATGGCTGGCCATCACCCCCCACATTTCTCTGAGTAATTTGTTCCCCCTCAAGGGTTTGACCGCTTGACAAGGCTGGGCCATGATACTTAACCATGCTATCACTCACAAGTCTAGTTAAGAAGTATCTGAACTGGGGGGCTTTCAAAGTCAGCGGCACGTGAGCTCGGTTCACACACTTGGTATCAGAGGAACTTTATTATGAATGGTGACGCATTTCAAACTTTGGGGGCTTAGGCAGGAGGTTAGGGGGACTCAACAGTCCTCCAAAACATCTCATTATTTTTCATATCTTGTTTTCCCCAATTACCAAACACCAAATTATTGAATGCACTGAACTGTAACATTGAAGGTTTTTAATTTTCGAATTTTGAGGACAAACAGTAATGCAGAGACTGGAGCGAGCTTCAATGCTAGTCCCTGTCATTTTGCAGTACACCAAAACCTTCGGCTCTCTTGCCTTCAACAGAGTCCGAGGTTGTTTCTGGTTTCTTTTTATACATCCCATTCATCCACTCCATACTGATAACCTTACATTCCAAACATACAACATAACATTAGAATTATCCTGCAAAAACAGCGTCTACCAAATAGAATATTTCCCTTTAATCAATTAATGGATGGAAAGGTTACACCTCAAATCCTTTCTATCTAAACACAGTAAACTCGGTTGCCAAAAATCCAACTATCAGCATCTTTGCATATAAGGAAAAACTCACAATTGTCTCTAAAATAAGATGACAGAAGTATATGGTCACTTTGTTTCACTGTACAGTAAACTTTGTATGATTCAGAACCTAAAATGTCATTTTAAATGGTAAAATAAACGTTGACAAAATGGTTTGCGCCCATTTCATATTGGGTTGTGCAGCAATTTGAGAAAATAACTGTTTGTCAAACACTTCCTGCAGACCTCATGGGTTCCCTATATCTCTCTACTGGCAGTTTGGCTCATTGGTCTTTTAGAAACTGCTCCATTTTTCTCAGATTTGAAGGTTGCCTTTTACCCACCGCTGTTTTTAGTTCTCTCCACAGGTGGTGGATTTAAATCTGGGCTCATGGCTGGCCATTTTAGAACAGTGCAGTGCTTTCTTTTGAACCGTTTCTGGGTGCTTTTTGAAGTGTGTTTTGGGTCATTGTCCTGCTGGAGGAGCCTAAACCTTCAACAAAGATGCAGATTTATGATACCAAGTGGAATATTCATCTACAAAATGCCTTGGTCATCTTCAAATGTCACTATGCCACACAGAACCCATTACCGGAGGCAGCAATGCAACCCCCGAACATCAGTTAGCCGTCTACGAGTTTTTTAGGGTGTGCTTTGTTTTATAACAGGAAGAACAGAAACTAACCCTAACCCTGCCGCCTTGGTTTCCCAGCGTGGAGCCTTGCGACAGAATTGAAATGATTGCACCTTGTGCCTGAAGCTCAGCTTGAATCTGTTTTGTGGTTGCCCAAGGTCCTTTATCACCTATTTGAGCAATCGTTCAATGCAATCTCTGGTCAATTTTTCTCGTGTCCTCTTCCAGTGAGGTTGGCTACAGTAGGCGCTAAATGTCTTGACGACATTGCTGTGGAACAACATGGGAACATCAAGGCCTCTGCAGATGGACTTGAAGCCCTACAGATTACTCGTGCCTGGTTAGGATTTTTCCTTTTCTCCTTGTTCAGTGTGGTGCAAACAACATATTGAGCAGTGAGCACTTTGCCCCATTTAAAAAAAAATGGAATGAGTAATTGTTAGATAGCAGGCACCAGGAACTCACTGCCGGTGAGTTTCAAGTTAGTCAGCTGCTCGAAGATTTCATTTATAGTTATCATTTTGTTCCGTATTATTTAATTACAGCATTATTGTATTGTTTAAAAGGAAGCAACTGTTGCAAACAAAAGCCAACAGAGAAATGTTGTTGATACAAAATACAATAAAAACCTCTGATTAAAAATACACCTGATTCTCTGCATCCTTCCTGTTGTGTGAAATAAATTAATGCATTATAATCGAGAACTGTGAAACCTGCATTTTTCTTCACACTGTAATCTTACCATCCCTCGGAGAAATCCAATTATTTCTTGCAACTTCTAAAAATGACAATAATAATGTCCAGGCAATTTTGGGATTTCTGCGGGGAACACACTAGAATCCAGCATTTTCTCTGTTTTATTTTGTTTGTTTCGTTCCTGCAGACCACAACTACTCTGGAGAAGGTAAGCGGTGAATAAAACGAAGTGAAATGAAGAAGACGATGAACATTAAAGCTTTTAACTAATCCAAACTAGTGTAGAACAATAAAAGAAAGCTACTGTTGAGAATTGAACATTTGCAGGTTATGTTTGGATTGAGTTTGCGTTGGGTTTGTCTGGATGGTTGCCGAGTTGTTCGCTGTAAATTAACTCAATATTTCACATGGATTACTACATTGTACAGTCTATGTTGTATCTGAACTTATCAAGCGACTTCAGCTGTGTTGCACTGACATTCTCAAACTTTACTAATTTAATTGGGAATTGTGATTAGCCTTTAACTGGAGGTATCTATAAAATAATCAACAAACACAACAATCAGATCTGAAATGAGTTTTCTCTCCAGCCATGGCAGGAATCTAATTATAGCACAGAGAATTATGCATCTGGGACCTGACAGCTGTTATTATAATCATTATCTTTACCACAGTTATCAACATGTCATCATCATCATCATCATCATCATAATTATCTTCATCATCATCATCATCGTCATCATTTGTACCGAAAGAAAAGGAATCAATTCAGACACTTTCACCTGAGGACAGCAGCACTTTCAGAACTGCAGACCAATGCAACACGTTGCGCGATGTGATGATGACAGTCACGTGGTGCAATGCAATCACTTAATCCTATTAGCACAATACCGTAGCCATGGTAAGCCTTACAATGAGGTACACATTTTATCAAGATGTCCTGCATTTGCAAAGGGAAGTGCACAGATGTTTGCACTCATCAAGCGCTAAGTAAAATTCAACACTCGCGTTGCTTTTCACCCCCATCTCCAAAGCTACAGCATATTATGTAAATTTCACCACTGATGTTTGCATATGTGAGTGCATTTGTGCAGAACATCAGTACCAGTTTATAGCTAACAGCAAGGTAAAGAGTCAAACAGTCAAAGCAAATATAAAATGCAACAGAAATGACTGCATACATATATATATTCACGATTCCAGACTTAGCTTTGCTCCTGACAAAGATTTTTACCTCTTGTCCATCCTGATAAAGCACATACTGTAAATCCTACTCTGGACCGATAAGAGACACAAATGCCGCGTTTAGAGAAAATTAAGGTCTGAGACTGACAATCAGGCTCGTCAGTGTTTAGAAAAAGAAGAACGTATTGTTTGGGAGCAAATCTCCAGGCAGGTGCAGCAGGCATCTCTTTTTAATTTGCTACATGCTCAGTATTCAGCCGCATGGATCAAAGGGACACTTAATTTTCCTCCCCTCTCCCCATTATGTGCAGTGAGGAATGAGGCAGACCCTCACGGGAGCAGATTTGATTACTGTTTATCATTACTGTCACTCTCCATGGTGACAGAGGGGCTGATCCCCGGCCGACAAGATGCAACCAAACAGATTAGGAGGAAGACCTTTATTTTCCGCTGTACTTTCATTTATCGCGTGTGGACTTGCAGTCTTGGTCGATTTTAATTGTTAAGTGATTGTAAGGGCCATTTCCCAGCAGCCGCGGCCACATTTTACAACTTTGTGTTTGTGTTTAAGAGGGCGGACTATTATCCGAGAAACCACTTTAAACATTAGCTGGAAAACTTAAGAATAAATGAAAATCATAAAGATGAACAAAAAGCCGTAAATCCAGCCGGCGCGCGCCCCGCCAACCGCCGCGCCGTAGCCGAGTGCAAATGCTGATGTATGCTGATGCCTCCGCTGTTGGATGCAGGGCCAAACTGTGGGCCTAATTATCTCCCATCCAAGTTTGCTGTTGTCTGTGTTTTCCGTCTCTCCGCCCGCTCGTCCTCTCCAGTGCGTCCTCAACTCTCACTTTAAACCCACCGACTCCCTGCACAATTGCGAATATCTCCACCACTACACACGACAACAGCATTCATTTCCAATTAGAGACACTATACTTTCATCCCTCAAGTGAAGCTGGTAATTTTTTATCCGATTTGCTTCCCTCTCTAACTTTTTTTTTTTTCCCCCCCTCTTCCTCTCCTTGTGTGATATTTTCCTGTGTCTACATTAGCATAAGTGCGGCAGTGATCTGCTTCAGGTTGACGGTTTTTAATGGGGCGGCATTTCCATTTCACAGAGGACACATGTGGCGGTGGGATGTCGAGGAGGGCCGGGGGGTTGTGTGAGGGAGGGAGGGAGGGGGGGACTGCGGGTGAGGCGGGTGCAGGGGAAGCAGTACAAAGAGAATGGCAGAGACACTCGGCAACGAGTCCTGTCACCCTTAATAATGCAGCGAGGATGGGAAAGGAGCAGTCATCTTCATCCCTAAACGGCAGTCGCAGGTCGGACGCCCCCCTGGATGCCACCGAGCCTAATTATAAGACAAAGCCTCATCTCCTGTCCGCGGTCCGAGTTTGAACCCACGGGGGTGGGGGGGGGGGGACTCTACAAGGCCCCTGGGGTTCTCTGAAAGGTCTCCGGGGGAGCACAGGTGACAACGTAGGTAAAAGTCACGGAGCCTGAGGGGACAGTGGCGCGGCGCCCCTCTTGGCAGGGACTTGTCACGGATGTCAGGAGGACTTGACCCAGTTGCTGGATTGAGCGCTGGCAGCTGTCTCGTCAGCGCGGCATCTGTCAGCCCTGGCTCGCTAAACTCGCCGCGCGACGGAAATGCACGGAGGGGGGGAAAAAAAAGGTGTAAAATTTCAGGACAAAAGTCTCACTTCAACGGGAATTTCTCAGATAATGTTGTGGAGTGTGTGCCGCCTGCGTGTGTGTGTCTGCGCTTACTCTGTGTGAAATTTCAAAAGGTTAGAATCAGCGACTGAGGATAAGCCGCGGAAATGAATAACACTCAAAATGGCTTTATAAATACAGAGTAATATTGTGTAAGTCGCCCGTGGACTCCGCATTTTAAACCTCCGCCTTCAATGAAAGTCATCTGTGAAGAAACAATCTCCATATCACAGACGCGGGCGCTCCACTTTCTGAAAGCTTCCTCCGGCCCAAAAGCTTTTCACACTCGCGTGTCTGAAAACATTCCCGACGCAAATCGATTTTGACCACACTCCTGCCACCTTCAGGGGTTCAACAAAGGTCGCGGTGTCAAGAGAAGACATTTCAGATGGCTTATGTTAAACAGCACGCTCTGATTAACTAATCAGGCCTCTTCTATATGGGATTATGCAATTAATAAAAAAAAGTAGCAAAGGTCACATTATCATAGCAAATATATTTGAACTTATAAATCTTCACAACTCAGCTCATCTTGGCTGCAATTTTTCACATTAATACCATAATCCTCCAGGATTTCCTTAAAGAATGGAGGAAAAACTGAGGCTGCGTTGTCGTACTTCGCTGTGGTGTTGCGTGTGTCACATGCACATTTGATGCAAGCATAGGACACATGATGCAAAATAAGTTGCTAGTGCACTTTTTTTATTGCACCATCACATGCAGGCAGTCTCGGAAGATTCTCATTTTTATCTTGTTTTGTTTTTTAACACTGAACAGATTATACAGAACCTCTGTGTTTAGCTCTCTATTATTCAGCATTGACTTTGAGTTATATGGCAAATATACAGCAAACAGGCCTGTGCAGTATAAAGCATTAAATTGTCTTCATGACAGCCAGGCCACACATTGCCCTTAAAAATGAAACGTACAGAGTATATTAATATGCATGTTTGTGATGTGACATGCATATTGTATGAAATGTTTACATTAACTAGACAGACTGTGCACTGTGACCCCACTGTGCTAAATAAAAGAGATGCAGAAACCACTGATGAATTAATGAGCGTGTCATAATAAAATTATCTGCAGAGAAAACACCTTCATAAATATATTTCTCCTGATAATAAAAAATACTGTCACATTGCCCAGCTGCAAAAGGCACACACTGTGGGTTTTTTTGCACTGAGGTTTAGTAAAAGTATCGTGTGTTTTTGTCCAAAAGCTGCAGTTAAAGATCCTCTGTTCTGACTGGCTGACTCAAGTCAATAGCCCTGATGGCTCGCGCTGCATACAGATTCAGGTTTCAAAGTGTGTTCTCAAAGTTGATGAACACTTTGATGACATTTCGATGGAGAATGTGTTTCTTATATCATTTATTTATGCTATGAGATGTGATGTTTAGGTTATTGGTCTTTTTTCACTTACCTATGGTTATTCACAGTTATTCAGACCAGATTCAGACTAGAAATTGGAGCAAAATAGTTTTTTTGTGGTCTTTGTGCTTAATTTAAAAAAAAAAATTGTAATGTATGATATATTGTAGGCCATTTGTATTATGCCACATTTATGGATGTTCAGTAAACCATGTTCTTTAGCAAAAGGGCCATCGTTAAAGAACCTACCTCCAACTAATGCCCCTATTAATCTACCCAAGTCTGATGCAGACTACACCGAAGTTTTTCACCGAAGTGTATGGGATCATCATATTATTATTGCAGCTGTGCTTTTTGCTTGTTTCTTTGTACAATAGTTTTGACACTTTTCAATACACTCTCAACTACATGAATATATATATATATATCTTGCTTTAAATTTCCCATTTAGTGCTCTGAATCTGTTCCATGTCTCAAAAGCTGCATGTTGCTTACATTGAGTGGCATATTTCAAGTTGCCTCTGGTGCATCGTTTTTTACCCCTTCCCCTGTAATGCAGCCTGACATATTTGGTGTCTTTGAAAATGTTTGTGTCGTGACTAGAATCCGAAAGCAACTTCTGCGGGTTTGCACAGCACTATGCATTTTAATGATCGCCGCCCACCCCCCGGTGGGTCCGGCGGGGTTTTAAGAGGTTAAATCCAAGGAAATCCAATTGTGAAAGTCCACTAGCAACAAAATTCACATGCAAAGTCCCAACCCCTATTCATTTGGACAAGGACATGTGTGCTTATGTTGCGAAGGCTTGTGGGAAGGTGAGCGTTGAGCATTTGCAAGCAAAGCGGCGGGAGAGACGCGTTGAAAGGAGAGCTCAAGTTGTCGATGCAAATTTAAGCAGCTCTGAAAGAACCGTTGACTAATGAACTGCCAGGTGTCTTCTTGATTGACGTCTGCTCATAAAACATCCCAGACCAACTTCCGCCTGCTTTACCCGTAGTCTACAGTTTTACTTTGGGGGAAAAAAAAAAACCCACAAAAGGCAAAGTAATTCCTACTGCCTGCAGTTTACCCGGTAATTACAATACATGCAAGGTGGTACATGGAGGTTTGTGAAGAACGGAGATGGTGCAGCACTCTTCTTTCCACATCTGAATTAAGGTACTGCACCTATCAGTGAATTTGTTCACCCCTTATATGCCCCCTGGACCGAGGCTGGGCTCGTACTGACCATATGGCCCGGGCTGCAGACTCGCCTTGCATGCACTTTGGCATTCTCATACCTCTCAGTGCATGCGTGTGTCTGAAATCCCCAGAAGCGTCGCGATCGGATGAAGAAAAAAAAAAAAAGTCTGCTTTTTGCACCTCCTCAACGAGACAAAACAATAATCCCTTTGGAATCGGCGAAAGGCCTCCGGTTTCTCTTTGTTGTGCCGAAGCCTGGACGTTTTGGCACCATCAACATTGTTTCAACGTATCAGGTGGCGCTCGGCTTCATGCAAGATTGTGACGCTACGATCCATTTTTAGCACGATTGTGTAACATGAGAGCCACGTAAAAGGAAAAGTTTGAGCCGGTAGACTAAAAGAGCGCTGTAGGACGCTATGTGGAAATTACAAAAAGCGGCTTTATGTTGGTGGGCGATCCGGCAGAAAGACAGCCCTGGCGGAGTCGAGCCACTCTTTTGTCTTTCACACCCCCCTACCACTGATAGCTGCAAACAATACGAGGCGAGGCGGCGCTGGAACTGCACAGTTAAAATGAGGTGAGGTGAGGTCAACATGCACTTTGGCATCCTAACACCTCTCAGCTGGGTAGGTACGGACCGCTATGTAAGCCAGATTTACACGTAACAAAAAAAAATCTCGCTCATTACCGAGCATTTTTTGGAAAAGACTTTAACATGCTCACATCCAATTTCAGACTATGGCAACCCAGGGACGTGCAATCCAGTACAAAATAAAAAAGAACAAGAACACATATTATGCAACACATTTGCCCACCCCTTGCCAATAACAATTCTGTGAAATTGTCGCAAAACACAATATGACAATGTGAACTAGCAGGTCTAATGGCGAAAGGGATTTCAAGTTTACAGCCCCACAGACGAAAGAAAGGGCACAACACGGGCCTGGTGACGGCACGGCGGCCACACCGGCAGCAGAAATCAAAGTCTTGCTCTTTCTGTTTGGAGGTTTATGCCTACTGATCTCAAATTACTATAGAAAGAAGAGTGTAAACACATATGGTTCTCCTGTGAAACAAGCCAAATCACCAAAACACTCCACGGGGACACAAAGTCATAAGCATTACAGCAGGGGAATGGCGGCGTTGGAGCATAGACAGATGAAAAACAAAAGTTTGTCCCACTTTCACTGTAAAGATCGAGCCCAGAAAATGTCAATGTTAATGTACACACAATCTGCAGCCATGTGAGAGTGACTGACACGGGATGCGCTGCTCAAAGCCTCACAGCCACAAATGCGGTCACGAGCATTATAAGCAAAAGCACAGTGACGGCACACACATCAGGAAATGCACAATGAATCAGAAGCACGGTGACTTGCAATGAATGCACCACAATGCAGAACAATGACTTGCACTTACCGTTTGGCGGTCGAGGGGAGGGCGAAGTCCATCGTGCACTATTAATTCTTTGTGGAAATGTACATTATGGCATTGTGGATGCTTTCATCACTTAGAGTGAACTGCACAAATTACCCTCTAACACCAAATGCACACCAGCTGAAGTTAAATTACAATTACACAAACACATCCGGCTTTCCTTTGCAATCAACCAAATAATCAATAAGCTCTGATGTGTTACACAAGGGTCAATAAATTCTGAAATCACAAGCATATAGGCAGCCACAAGAAATAAT